>VRLP01003439.1:0-60000 GCA_009660295.1 Lophius piscatorius
CGTCTGTGGAATGCCCTCCCTGACCATCTCAGGGCTCCACAGACGACTGATACATTTAAAAAAGGACTTAAAACTTTCCTTTTTAGCAGAACCTATAACCTTAATTAACAATCCTGCTTTTTTGTCAGGCTTTTATATAGTTATTATTTAATTTTTTTATTGATGCTTTTATCTGCTTATGCTTTGTAGCACTTTGAGATTTGATCCAAATGTAAAGTGCATTATAAATTAAATGTATTATAATTATTATTATTATAAGGCTAGGTGAAAAACCTAACCTTAGAACTAAGAAGACAACAAAACAAGGAATGCATAAAAGGGCCAGAGTGGAACTTAAAAGATTTCAGTAAAATCTTAAAATCAATTCTAAAAGTAACTGGAAGGGAGGCAAAAATAGGGAACGTTATTGTTTCTCTTTTTGGTTCTGACTGCTGCATTTTATGTCAGCAGTAAACGGCAGCAGGAGTCACCTCAGATATTTCTGTGAACTTTGATAGTAATTTGTTTTTCAGGAGAGCGTCATCAGTGAACCTGAGTTTGGAGAAACTGGCCGAGGCGCCGGATGATTCCACTAAACCTCTAAACAATAGGACTGAGAGTTTGGAGAGGCAGTCATCCACAGAGGGGCCACCTCCTCCAAAACCCCCTCACACCTACTACAACATACACCGCTACCCTAAAGAGGGGGAGGTCAGGACCTCAGGTGAGGTGACGCAGCACGCTGTATAGTATTGCGCTGTTTAACATCACCATCCTAACGACCAGCAACTGATTGTGCTGCTTGCACAGGTACCCGAAATGTTCAGAACCACTCCCCCTCTGTGCGACCTCCTGCATCCCCCGACACCCTGGAATCCCCTGCTGCGTCCTCCCAGGTAACGGATGACAACGCAAGCAAAGAGAAGTCGAGGATGAAAGTCTTCAGGAAGTTTTTCAATAAGAAATAGACTTTGATTGATCAGTCCTTACGATACCGTCAGTCATCCTTCACGTCACAAGTAACTTTTCTAAATGTAAACATGATCAGCCATTACATTAAAACCAAGCAGACACATGAAGTCAGAGCAACTTTGAATATCTTATCATGATGGCATCCGTCAGTGGGCGGGATATATTAAGCAGCAAATCAAAATTTTGTACTTGTATTTGATGTTTTGGAAGGTGGAAAAATTGGAAAATCTGATGAAAATTGTGATGGCTAGACAACTGAGTCAGCATCTCCAGAAAGCAGGGCTTGATGGATGCAATACCAAAGTGGTGTAAAAAGAGATGACCAGCGACAGGGTCGCAGAACCCAAGGCTCATTGAATCTTGTGGAGCGCAAAGGCTATCCCACATTGTCTGCCCCACAGAAGAGCTATTATACCACAAACAACTGAAAAAACGTATGCTGGTTCGGATATGAAGTTGACAGAACACAAATTATTGCAGAATTGTTTACCTGTAAGGTGCCAATTAAAAATTATTTAGAAAGCACCCTTATTTGACATGCCCATGAAGTGTTTTGCAAATTTGTAATACTAAACTTTGAAAGAAAGAAGAACCAAACAGAAAGAGAACCTGGTACTCGAAATCCCCTGAATGTTTCCTAACTCTGACTTAAACCCTAAAACAACATCTGCGCCAGAATTATTCTTGAGCTTTGAACAGTCTTAAGGCTAGAACAGAACTGAAAAACTGTCTAATTTCCCCAAATTCATAGCAAATTAGTCAAGTCAATGTGAGACAGTTCAGACTATAAAGCTTTATGCAAAAAAAATTTATTTTCTCTGTTTGACACATAAGTTGGTGTCAAAGTTTGTATCTGTGAAACCAGGGAAAGAGTAGAAGGGTGTTTGTGATGTTTCATTTTCTCTTCAACAGCATCGCCTGTGTTCAGTCCAAAGCTGACTCTGACCAAAAAATGCGAATTCTACCTTTGAAAGAGGCACTGACTCATAGAAACTGAATAAAATCTAATTAATTGAAACGGATTGGGAGCAGAAAAAGTTTCACAGGACGTCACACAGCTTGATGGTGAAACAGTAATAGAGGATCCTTCATATTTTAGTGATTTCAAAAAGATGAATTTGTCTCTTTGATTCGTTGTGTTTAAAAAAATAAATAAATCAACTCCAATTATTCATTAATGTGCAACAAATCCAAACAAATTGAGACTCGTCCCTTCATCCATTCAGTCAGATCAATCAGTCAATCATGCAAACCATCAGTCAGATCTTGAATTGAGGGAAATCAGAAGCTCAAATTAAAGCGTTTGAGTGAGTCATTCAAACTAAGGGACTGCAGTTAAGATCAAATCTCATCATTTCTCTGTTGAAGTTTTGGTGTTTCTGATGACCAGATTAGGAAAATGTAATTTATATTCAAGGATTTGTATGAAAGCTTCTGATATTTTTGTTTTAACAAATAATAATCTCATATCTTGTATCTTGTATTGAGCACAGTAAGAATTGTACTCTGCGCAGACACTGTTGTACTTGATGAAAATGTCTCGCTAAAACTACAGAATAAATATCTTGACATGACATCATCAACTTCCGGATCCTTCTTCCTCTCAGAGGAGTTAAGAGTGTGGTGTGTGGAGTCCAAAAGTCAACTGCCTGGGGTGCAAAAGGTCAGCAAGATAGCTTCAGTGTGTTTATCTATTATTTAGGTGAATTCCATTGTTTTTTACAGAGACTAGGTTTGCTCATTTGGGCCAGGTTCCAGGAAGTAGCCAAACTTTAAACTCGTACTCATTGCTTTATGACAAAGTCTTTACTCAGTGCAGGTTATGGCTGACGTAGCAGTAAAACTCACTGCTTCAAGACAAGCACAAGGAATGTTTTGCTGGACTTGACTTTTTTCCAACTTCGTTTTATGCCAAGATGTTAAGCATACTGTTTCCAAAAGGATAGATGAACACTTCCGATTCATAATAGTTAGTTTAACCAAAGTATTTAAATGCTGGATTCTTACTTTTAATTTATAGCATTGGCATAGCAAAAACAGTGAGGAACGGCGATGGACAGTACTCATTTTAAACGACTGTTACGTCATTGAAACTTGGTTTATTAAAAATTTATTTCATTAACTTATTTATAAGATATGTAACTTGTACTTTCACATACATGTTTACCAGTCACTCCTGACATTTTAACCCCACCTTGTTGTCTGTTCATGTTGAGCGGAGGGACTAGGTGAGGAACAACTGAATTGTGTTTGGCATCAATGAAGTTGTCTTGACTGAACTAAAAAACGGATGAATTATCAGTGGTAATATTCTGATCATATAAAGACACATGGAACTTATCATCTTTTTGGTTTTTCCTTTGATCGTTCGCCAGAGCAGCTGATTTGTTTCCATCAACCTCTGTCCACGGCAGCTTCCTCCCTCACACCAACCAACTGCATATCCTCTCTCACCACATTCAGAAACTTCTTCTTTGGTCTTCCCTTTCTCTACCGCATGTCAGTTCCAACTCCAGCATTCTTCTACCAATAGATTCACCATCCCTCGTTTTCCCATGTCCAAACCATCTCAATCTTGCGTTGCTTACTTTGTCTCCAAGAATTCTAACCTGGCCTGTCCTTCTGATGTTCTCCTTTCCTATCCTGACTATCCCGTCACTCCAAAAGAAAATCTTAACATTTTCAACACTGCCACTTCTAGCTCGGCCTCTTGTCTTTTGATAAGTGAACATCTTGCTATATCGAGGTCTTTTACATGTAAGCCCTTGACAGCTAGAAGTACATCTAACTCACACATAGAGCCTACATACAAAAAGCACAAAACTTAAACATGGGTTACTTTCAATTTAAAACAATTTTCGATGCAGGATTAATGGAGTGTTTTTGTTTGAATTTTAAATGTCCCTGCCAGGACTCTGTGTTCCTGATGAGACATGGTGTGTCGATGCTCCTGTAGGCCTCACAATGTCGCTGTTGGTAAAGTAATGAGCCTCCTCTCGGCTCTCAGTTTGAACCTGTGGGCTCCAACCGGCAGATTGTCCAGGTCAAAAGTTTATTTTCAGAGCTTGACATTGATTGAACCATTAACCCTGCAGCGCCACACAGCTAATGCTTTTCCTGCTTGTTTCTTTTGCTGCAGGACAGCAGGAACGTCTCCCTCACCGCAGTCTCAATCGCATTTTCTGCCTTTTCTTTCATCTGATTTTGCCCTCATCATATCATGTTTTCACTGCTGAATATGCTTCTGAATTTAGTTTAGACAAATCCAAAAATAAAGTTCAGAGATTCAAAATTCAATTCCCTCGTTTTTGCTTGTGAAACCATTGCTGGACATTTTAAGACAACGATTGAAAAAACAAACAAACATGGAAAACTTTAGAAAAATGTAGCAAAATTGACGTGAGCCCATGCAAGCCGAGGTTTCACTGGGTTTTTGTATTTTCGATTTTGTTTTAATATTTTCAATCGATCAATCAATCTTTATTTATATAGCGCCAATTCACAACAACAGTTGTCTCAACTCCAGAGAGAGCAGGTCTAGACCAAACTCTTTTTATAATTACCATTGTATCATTGTAACTGTCATCGCGAAGCTTAATTCTGATTTATGATTGATCTAAAAATTATAAAAAAAAATGGTTATCATGTGCACAGAGAACTGTTGAGATTTAATGGCCTAAATAGAAAAAGTAAGCAATTTCTGTTTAATTCATTTAAACAAAGTAATCAACTCTGATGATGTGGTACCATGTGCAAATTAAATGACAATTAACATATATACATATGTAAATTAGTGTATATCAAGAAATCAGAAATTTTCGTTCTGATTTGAATCGCACAAAAAAAAGTCTTCGAGTTAACCTCGATAACGTTTTTTGATGTTTTATTATCCTTTACTGCGAATGAAATGGTAACGGAATGATTCGTTTCATCTTCAGTTAATTCAACTAAAATGTTTAACTCACTTTTTTGTTTGAATTTTATGTTTCATGTCATAAAATTGAGAGACCATTGTCTATGTTGTCACCGTAATGCTTATCTATTTTACTGTATTTCTTAAACCATTGGGAATATTTTAGTCCCTATAGGCCCCCGTCTGATTCCTGCTTCAACATTCAGCTCACGGCGGCAGAGAAAGAAACCAGCAGGTGATCCAAGAATCTGATGGTTTCTGCTGCAGCTCAGTCCCAGTATAGCCTGTTTAATAACCAGCTTAATTCACCAGCACATCTATAGTAGGCCTCAAACGGGGCTCCATTTCACAGTAAATCATAAACGAACCTTTTTTTTTCGAAGCGCGTTCTGAGTTCTGGTTAGCTTTTCTGATCAGTCAGGTTTTGTTCTCTGGGCCTCCAGCTGCTGCAGAAGGCTTTATTCATGAGGTTACTATAGCTTTCTGCGATGGGAAGTTTCTTTGGGTCCCAAAAACTGCAAGATTGTTTTTTTATGTGGATGAAAATAGATGCCTTGAAGTATTTTTTTTTTGGAAAATTATATGATCAACATAAATCTTTCGTTTATTGGTCAAATCAAGGCACAAATCAATAAACACATAAAAACAGCGTATCTGTGAATTTGTAGATCTTTCAATTGAGCCCATTTTCAGAATTAATTGACATTTTCACATTTGAATTCTGAGAAGATAAACATTTGGGAATATTTTTGCGCAGGAAATAAGTTAAAACGAAAGGATACAGTCATGTTTCTATTTCGGATTTATTCGCCCAATGTCGGCTGGGATAGGCTCCAGCCCTCGCGACCCTGAACCGGATTAACTGTTATGGATATAGACAGCTTGAATGAATATTTCCTTTTTTGGTCCAGTTT
Source organism: Lophius piscatorius (assembly GCA_009660295.1). Taxonomy (NCBI): domain Eukaryota; kingdom Metazoa; phylum Chordata; class Actinopteri; order Lophiiformes; family Lophiidae; genus Lophius; species Lophius piscatorius. The sequence goes on from VRLP01003439.1 coordinate 5,779, forward strand.
TCAACATTATTCTATAAATAATACATCAAACACATTTATACAGTAAAAATGTACTCAGAAAGGGACCACTCTTTTCAATTTCATTTTTTAATAAAATTTTGTATCTAAGGAGGCATGATACTTTTGGTGAACTCATTACAGTAGTTTCAACAAACTTATTATAGCAATATATATCGTTGTAATTACAACAATACTGATCAAATATTATGTTTGTTTGTTTTGACTTCTCTGATAGGAATAATGGAACAGTTCAGATTAGAAAATAGATAATTTTGCTGCAAAACTAGAGTTTGTCTTGAGCTTTTGCTATTGACTGGTGATGTTTCTATTCCATCCAGATCAAACTATACAAAATCAAAGCATTGTTCAGAAAGATGTGACGAACGAACAAGCCTTCGATTGACTATAATGACAACCGCTAGGAGGCCCCCCTGTGCCCCTCCTTCAGCCTTCCTCTTCCTCTCTCTGCTGCAAGTTTTTGTGTTACACTGTAACCTTTGCTCTCTGAGTGAATAGACTATTGCTCCAAGCAGGTATGTAAAGACACTTTCCCCATGATGTCATGTCGGGGCTGTGTTTAGTCGTACAAACCAGTTTGTACAGGGTGTCTTATTAAGGTCTATATTCAATGATCACAAGGAGCAGAGGAGCTATCGGAAAAATATGAATACAAATGGAACTCATACAATCATCTTTTGGTAAATACGCCCCTCGAATGAATAGCTTGCTAATAAAGACCCTTTTACAATATAACACATTTATAATTTACATAAAAAAGTGCAATTTGTCTAGCAAATTTTGTTTGTTTGAGACCTCACAATTCAATATTTAAAACAAATGCAAACTAAATTTTGATCAAACGTCAAACAATTGTTCTACAAACACATAAGACAAACAAATTCATTTTCTGGATAAATCCCACATCTTCCACCAGCCGGAAACAAACGAGTAAGCTGACTCTCAAAACTTATTCACACTACATTTCTTCTTCTTGGGGTTAAACGACAGATGACTTCTTAGTTGTATTTCTGCCTTCTTCTGGATTAGTCCCTTCTTCTTTAGGGTCCACAATCTCTCAGGCGGCGGGGATGAGACACCTCATTGCTCTTCCTATGCATCATATGCACACTTTGGGTTATAACCAAGTAATTTATGATGTCATGATATGTCATAGGGCAATCCGCTCATGTCTGCAATCCTCTCTCTTTTTTCCTCTTATAACTTAGTATCGCTAAAGAAGGGAATCCTCTCACCATATGAAATTTGACTAATTTGGCCACACACATTAATCTCATAACTTTACTTGTGTGAGGCTTGCTATTAGTCTCACTAATTAGGCACTTACTATTGCTTACTGCTGCCTTCTGCAATGGCGGCCAAAGAGGGAATCATGAGAAAAATGTGAGGTTAAAGGAAAGAGGTCTATTTTATCTTCTTATCAATCCTTTGAATGTTTAAAAGAACCCGTAAGGAAACCATAATCCCTCTACTAAAGACCCAGTAATACTAAATAGCAAAATACAAAACCCTTAAAATCCTACTTGAGAGCAAATATGAAACAATAAATATTGCACAAAACTTTTGCTGAATGATCAAGAACCTTTGAAGAACCTAAAACCAACACTTGCATACTTAAGTAACGTAAGCCTTGTTTTAAAATCTGCAAAATCCCTTAAACCCAATTGGTATCTGTGGATACTCTAGAATCAAACCCCTCCAAACAGGTTGCTACGTCTTCAGAATTGGTGTGGTGAAATCCGCACCAATCAGAAACATACTGATTAACAATCAGGAAAAGGCCGGTGACCACTGGAAAGACAGGTGAGAGATTGGAAAAACAGCCGCTAGGGTGGGTGGGTCAAAAACCCAAACCTAAATGATTACTGATCGCCTGCATTGAATGAAGATTCACTAAAATTTGCAAGAACAGCCACAGTCTCAAGATTCACCTGCCTGCAGGAAGTATTTGTTTAAAAAGCAACATCCAGGCTGGAAAGCAGCTCAAAGAGTCTGATTCTGTATATGGTTGGTGCCCAAACCCCTCACTACATGGCCCAAAAGAAGGTGAACATGTGCGAGCTCCAGCAGACAGGAACCACTTGAGAGGCTGCATTCAAAATCAGGAATCCTATTCTTTGAAAAAAAGAAAAAAAATTTTTATTTTGATTTAAAAATATAAAAGATCAGTGGAGCCTCTTCAAGAGGTGAAAGAGCACTGAAAGAACTCCTTAAGAGCCATGCACTGAAAGCCTGACCACTGTTTAGTATCCAGTGGAACCGCCTTTAGGACCCAGAAAAACCAAAAGTAACCCCACTTCTGACTGTAGGTAGCCAAAGACCAAGAAATTTTGGATCATGCTTCAGACTCATCGAGCTGCTTCATAGCATATGACTCAAGAAACCCTGGGACCCCACCTTTGCGGTGTCTAACTGCTTTAATGAACAAAAAGATGTACAGTATTCAGTGAAATCTGACAGCCTGTTTCACATTCAAATAAGAATAGTTAATCAAAACCAGAACTTAAACAGATTTCATACTGTCACAGACTAAGATCCAAACTAATGTTTTTGTTTTTGTTTTTGATTAAACTGCAGCTAAAAATGATCACGGTTGGAAACGGACTGGATGACAAGTATTAAAATATAAAGCAAAGACAATGTTTGTCTAGAATCCACAAAAATAGATTTTTTTTTTAGTTAATTCTAATTATGATGGAGGTCAGACATTACCTTCATGTTTCTTCCTCTCTGCAGTTCTGCTTGAAAATTGAAAACATTTAATCAGTCAATAAGTCCATTTCATGTAGGGTTAAAAGTGATATATTTAAAATCACGATTGTGGAGAATATTGTAGCCTACTCTATCTATTACTGCACTGAATGAAAATGTTTAATCTGCCAACAAGCTGATCACTATTTTAGTTTTTTATTACGTTTCATTTGTTATAAATTTTGTTAGAAATGAATGAAAGCTGGTTTGAATTGTTTTTATCTGTAGAGTTTTGGTTGGATTTGATTTGAAGTTGCAGCTGCCCTCTCTCTCTCTCTCTCTCTCTCTCTCTCTCTCTCTCTCTCTCTCTCTCTCTCTCTCTTTTTCTCGCACTTTCTCTTTTAATACTCATTTTTATGTCAACTACAAAACCCGTCTTTTGCTTTCCTCTGATAAAACTATCTGCTGGATCTATCCTAAAGAAATCATTTTTTCAACACCATGAATCAAGACTTGAAACCGGCGCTTCACTTGCCCCAGATTTCCTTTTCTCTGATGTTGGATGGATGATAGTCTGGGCCACCTCCTTCTCCTCCAAACCCTCCTCAGGGCTGTGTGGATGCTGTGGACTCTTCCACACACAGACGCATAGCAGCAACACACACGCTCTGAAGGAAAATGTTAACGGAGCCACTCATCTGTCCAAACTGCGCTCACATCTCCAGCTCTCATGAGCGGACTAACAACATTCACAACAAACAAGACGTACACACAGTATGTTTAGTTCACTGCCTCAGAGATGCTCACGAAAGCCCGCATCGTGTTAAAATACCCCATCAAAATAAAAGCATGGAGAAAAACAAAGAATACACTCAAAAATAACCATAAATGCCCACGCAGGAGTCAATTTCACGCAGAGTATACATTAATTACTTTTTTAAATTTATGACATTGACTATAATTCCATTAAGTTTGAAGGGTGGGAGCAAATTTGAAAGCTTTCCTTTTTTGTTTAACTTTTTTATCAGCCCCATGTAGCCTATATGTGGCTGATGTTTTGATTTATTTATATATTGGCTTGCGTTTTTATATTTTTGTTTGATCTGCTATCCACACATCAACCTTTGCTCACTTGTTTTTACAAATTTGTTTTATACAACAATTTTCAGACCAACCCTCTTAACTTCCTTCACGACAGCCACTTCTGCCATTCGCATATTACAGAATCCCACAAAAGAATGTATGGTAAATCTTTTGGCAATTCTAGAAAATAGATTTTTTTTTACCAAAGAGAAATAAAAGTCAATTAAAATAAAATAAAACGAGGAGCAACACAGAAGACCAAAAAAGCAAACAAAAAAAACGGGTTTGGCCTATTGCCGCTATGAAATGCGTTAAAACAGCTACACACTAAGCTGCAGCAGTGATAGTGTCGCTCATCACCTCAATTCCTTTATACAAGACAATCACAAACCTCCAAATAAAATCCATCGTTTTTGTGCTACACATAGTAAGTATTTTCCCCAGTCAACAGAACGTGAACGACTTCTTCCCGGGGGGAATAATCATATATTTGAGGCTCGGTGATGCTTCAGGGTCGTTGTTCATGAAACGGATCTGTGGGTCCGAGCCGCAGCTGCCGCTCCGGACTGAAAGTTTCCGACAGGAACTGATTCCGACCATGGAAAGACAGCTAAACTGGAGGATTTTCTGCATGTTTGAGCCTCTAAATAACGTCCTGACATTTATTTGAGACAAATCATGCAAACGAATAGAAAAACTTTTCTATTTTCTTTCTATTTCCAAGCGATATCTCCGACGGCTGAAAACCTCAAAAGTGTTATACGGTGCTGGAGCTTTCTATTTCGTCAGTTTTTTGGGGGGCATCTGAGACAAACACCCGCCCATCATTATAATTCTGTTTTTAAGTGTGTTTCCAATTTTCGCTCAAACATCATCTTTGTTAAACTCTGTTAAATTAGCCGTTACTGGCTCACAGACTTGCAGGACTGACTGACTTGCTGAAATCAAGAGATCACAACTGCTCCAAACATGTAATGCTGTATTATCTGTAGTCACTGAGATGCATGACAGTGGAATAGTGAACGTGATGGAAACAATGTTGGTCATATCACTCGTATTAGTTATACTCGGAATAGCCGTCTAATAATAGGCATTTTAGCTTCAACACTCCATCAGCAGTTCTACAAGTGTAGTTTTAATTGTTGTAATAATAGCCCAGCATCATGCAATAATAATTTCCCTTCATTTAAATTGAAACGAATGCTGATTTATCCCATAAATAAGACCTGGTGTTGTCCTTATCGTCAGAAATGTTAGAAATATGCGTAAACACATTTGAGGAGAAACATCAGCATCCTACATACTCATTATTTATGGTTCTGTGTCAGTATCAGCCCAATAGCCAACTAATAACAGCATGTGACTGAACATGTTGATGGTTGTGGCTGTAATAATAAAGGTCAAGTAAGCGATAGATTTCGTGCAAGTGATACAAAAAGTGCATGCGTTATAGCGATGTTTTATTGGAGTAACACCGATTTATCTTTAGAAATACTGGGGCGTTCCTATCAGACAACAATAACATTATCTCTGATTTTATTCTATTTGACTTCTTAAAATTGTATTTGGTCAGTCAAATATGGAATTTATCTTCGAGTAGTATGTTTCATTGAAAACGAAGCTCTGGGGATTTATTCATATTATGTTCAAGTATGAATGCATGCAAATAAATAGCAAATGTTATTTTATTTAATACATGAATACATTATTCAATATTCAATTGTGGTCAAAATAACAAAAAATAAATAGTATCACCATTAAATATCTAATCCCAGAGTTCATCATTGCTGCAGTAGGAAATGAGGCAGTTATGTTATTATATCGACAGCAGCGGTGCTAATGTTTGTAATATCAGACTTCACTTAGACAAAATCCCCTCTCTTCAATTTAGAAATATTTAGGATAGTTCTTTAAATGTGAGCAATTACGTGTGATACTTTTCCAATAAATAAAAATAGGATGGTAACACACTTTGCGCGTGTAAAAATCCCCGTACTGTGGCCTTCATCCATTTGCTTTTAAAAGTCAGTATTTTATACATTCACTTGAGTATCAGATTTGCCTCAATGTCATTGTAAGGAAACTATACTATGCTTCCTTGAAGTAGCACAATGACATGACACACTTTAAACGCCTCTCGGTGCACGTATTTATGCGTATTTTACGCACGGAAAATCGTCCAGTCGCCGCCAGTCTTCTGCGATCAGACACATATATCACCCCCGCGTGTCCTGACAGCGTCCGCGTGCCCTCCGGATCCCCTCGCCTCTATTTACGTTTCCTCCGAATCTGGATGTAAACAGTTATGAGGACGCCGAAGGGGAAAATATTTGAGTATAAATATGAGGAGCGACGGGGATTTGCGTGCACGCATATACCGTATGTGTTTCCCAGGTCTGAGTTTAGGTGGGGGATATAATGATGGAGTGGGTTGGTGAGGAGAAAGGAGTGTTGATAGGGGTGAGTGTTTTTTCCACGCTGCAAAAAGTGTCCCTGCTGCGAGTCATTTGGTTCTGTGACATGCTGCTACAGTCAACTTTTATTGGGAAATCATCAGCAAATACAAACATGCTTTATTAAAACGCACCTTTCCAAATATGTTCATCTGCTGTCACGCATAAGGTTTTTGTTTTTTTAAAGTGTGCTGGAAGTGTGAGATAGATTCCCGGATTTTCCACAAAATAAAAGCAAAAATGCTGTGGCGCACAAAAAATACAAGACACGATTTCGTTGGGAAATGACAAAAAAAAATTTTAGTTCTCTCTGTGGGTTTATTCACATCAAAATAAGATTTTTAATCTCAGAATATGACATGGAAATACTCTGGAGGTTGGATTTTTTGCAGTGCGCGCAGCATTGGTGGATGTGTGTTTCTCTATGCGTCTTGATTGGCTGAAAGCGCAGAGGCCGCCTTAATATTTCGTACTAATGTTTCCCTGGTTGGCTGAGGACTGGAAAGGTCCAACCAATGTTTTTTTACTCGCTTTAGTGGCTGTGGCTCCCTAATTAATTGCAGCTATCTGTCTCCTATCGATGTGTGTGTACGTGTGTAGTGTGTGTTTGCTTTTTCCTCCTCAAACTGAACATGAAATAGTTTGTTGGGCTATACTCTCTTTCTTCCTATCGTTCCCCCCTTCCTTCCTTCCCGTCCTGGTTCGCAGGCAGAGACAGGATAGACTGAAACCCAGCTGTGTTCGTCGCTTTTGCTCGCTCCTCGTTCCCCCCATCATTTCCCGGTGATGTTGGATATGGGAGAACGCAAAGAAGTGAAAATGATTCCTAAATCGTCATTCAGTATAAACAGTTTGGTGCCCGAGGCCGTGCAAAGCGACAATAACAACCACCAGAACCAGCACCACCTGAACCAGCACCGGCCCGGAGGCGCGGACCAAGCCGAGCTGAAATCTTCCATCCAGATCACGCAGCAGGACAGCAAAGGGGAACCTAAAAGTGACTCCTCGAGCCAAGAGAACTGCTCGGACGGAAAGGACAAGCATGAGGAGAAGAAGGACGGGAAAGACGGGGACGGAACCGGAGGAAAGGACGGAGAAAAGAAAAGCGGCAAGTACGAAAAACCTCCGTTTAGTTATAATGCTTTAATAATGATGGCCATCAGGCAGAGCCCGGAGAAGCGGCTCACCCTAAACGGCATTTATGAATTCATCATGAAAAACTTCCCCTACTACCGGGAGAACAAGCAGGGTTGGCAGAACTCCATCCGACACAACCTCAGTCTGAATAAGTGCTTCGTCAAAGTACCGCGGCACTACGATGACCCGGGTAAGGGCAACTACTGGATGCTAGACCCCAGCAGCGACGACGTCTTCATTGGTGGCACCACCGGCAAGCTCCGGCGGCGGTCCACTACGTCACGGGCGAAGTTGGCCTTCAAGCGGGGTGCTCGGCTGACATCCGGGTTGACTTTCATGGACCGGGCAGGCTCCTTATATTGGCCCATGTCTCCCTTCCTCTCCCTGCACCATCCGCGGGCGAGCAGCGCCCTGAGCTACAACGGGACCTCCTCAGGCTACCCGGGTCACCCCATGTCCTACAGCACCATGCTCACCCAGAACATGGGCAACAACCACTCATCATTCCCATCCTCAAACGGACTCAGTATGGACCGCCTGGTCGGCGGGGATCTCCCCTACGCAACGCACCACCTGACGGCGGCGGCACTGGCGGCCTCGGCGGTGCCCTGCGGCCTCTCCGTGCCTTGCTCAGGGGCCACTTACTCCCTGAACCCTTGCTCGGTAAACCTGCTGGCTGGGCAGACCAGTTACTTTTTCCCCCACGTCCCGCACCCTTCTATGACCACGCAGACCGGAGGCAGCAGCGGCGGCTCGTTGCAGGCCGCCCGGGCTACAGCCTCCAATTCCCCGCAGGCTCCTTCATCCTCCTCGCTCCCCTGTGACTCTCTTAGGTCGACTCTGGCCGGCTCTCTGCCGGCCTTCTCCACGGGACTTTCCGGGGGCTTGTCTGACTATTTTACACATCAAAACCAGGGGTCGACCTCCAACCCGCTTATACACTGACATCCCCAAACCCTCCGCCCCAGCCTCACCCTTTCACCTCACCTTATCTCAACTCCCAGCCCTATCCATACTACCATGGCCCTTGGAATGACATCTTAAAACGACTGGAGCTGTATAAGTTGAACATTTTACACCGAACATTTACCTTCATTGTAAAAAAAAACAAAAACAAAAATGATTATAAACTACCTACTATAGAAAATGAGGGGGAGACATACACTGCAAAACAAAACAAGCAGCAGGGAAACAGTCACAGAAAGCAGCCCTGACGTTTCCAGGTATTTTTTATTAATGTTATTATTATGGCATCTTCTTCTTCTTCTTCTTCTTCTTCTTCTTCTTCTTCTTCTACTTCTTCTACTACTTCTTCTTCTACCTCTACTTCTTCTTCTTCTTCTTCCACTTCTTCTTGAGTTTAAATCTGTGTGTACATAATGTCTGTTACAGTAAGTGTCCGAGCTTTGTTTCTGTTTAGTACTGTCAGTCAGCGACGTGCAATGTGATCAGAGCTAAAAAAATAATAATAATAGAGAGAATGATGAGAGCTGTAGTTGTTTTTTCTGTTGCTGTTGTTGGAGAAAGCATTACCTTTTATAGAACGTGTATTTAAAATAGGTTTGTCAAAATTGAGATTTAAAAAGTTGATAATAATATCGCTAATAGCCGGTTTGTCTCGCATGTTTGCAGTATTATCAGGTATCATGCGGGTCAGAAAAGACAAGGCTGAGAATTATTTTATTTTACTGAATTAAAAAAAACTATTTTTATTTTGTCAATGTGTGTTCTTTTGTGACTCTGGCTTGCGCCGTCAAAGTCCCGATGCTGTTTACTCATTCATTCTTTTTACATTTAAAATGTTAATGTGCTTCTTAGACCAAAGACTCGGTTTTAGGACGTTTAGAGTCAGGATTCACCTGACAGCCTAATGTAGTAGGAATGAAGAAGTGAATGAATTAATGAATAATGCGCGAATGAATGAATGTGGAGTGGATTGTACCTCCTTCTCTGCAGAAAATGTCTATTTAAACGAGATATTTATCGCTGCCTTTTTGTTTTTTTCTTAAATGAGTAGATATTAGATTTTTTTTCCCGGGGCGCTGACTTGAAATTATTTCTCATTAACCCTCCCCACTTTAGATCAAGTTTTAATCCCAGTTGATGTAACTTTAACTCCCTTTTTTGTAGGAAATGTTTAATTTGAAATCGTAAATTATGTTTAAATGTCTCGTTTTTTGATGGATATTTTCCGCGGTGGCAGCCTGTGACGTGCTTTGACTGTAAAAACGTGATCGCCCATATAAACGGGACTTTCACGCCTATTTTCTTTTTTTTTTTTGTATGATTAGTAAAAGAGAAAGATAAGATGTCTATTTGTAATTTGAATTTGGGATTTGCCTTGTTTTCAAACAATGTAAAAACCTGTTTGTTTGACAGAAGAAAAAACAAGCCTCACTATTTACTACTACTTGGAATGATTGTCCTTTAATTGTCGTCTCTAAAACAATTTTCATGGTTGTGATACTATCGTGGTCTTTTTTCCGTGTTTGTCGCTTACAGAAGTTAAAAAGAGAAAATGTTTTAATCATAAAAAATTAAAATAAAATAATAGGTTACATTCATAACTAACGTTCATCCTTTTGTCTTTTGTACTCCCTGTTGTCACTGTTTTATCACCATTAACGTAACAAAAATGAAATGTTGCTCATATCTTTTTATCAAATATGTCCCTTAGACTTCACAGGAAGATTGCCTGCTTAGGGTTTCCATTTTAAATTGAAATATATTTGTATGAATGCCTGTGGCCATGATTTTAGTGGCATCAGCAGATTTGACTTTTATCTCCTGATGAGTTACATATGAGTGTGTTCTGTTTGTGTTTTGGGGAGTTTTGGTGGATGATGTTTATGCACAGACCGTGAAAATTGAATCGCAGAGCGTGTGTGCGTAAAGATTTTACACAAAGATTTACGCGCGTCTGGGTGGAAAAATTGTGTCAAATGATGCAACCAGAGGTCGCTTACCGGCTGCTGAAGCCTGACCGAGTGTCTGGGTGATATTTTCTCCTTTTGAGCAGTGAAATGTGAGGCGCTGCGGGCTGCGGCCTCACTGAGAGCCCTGCTGTATGTTTTTTGAACCAGATCTCAGAATATCATGAAATGTGCTGTTTGATCATTGATGTTCTTTTATAGGCTTCTGTGTTCCGGGATTCAAATGTTTGATCGCGTGGTTGCATTTTATTCAAAATTCTAAGACTCACCCCATATCTACAAATGTGCTGCTGAAATTTAAACTTGTAGATTTTTCCTCATTTATTGATAAAAATTATGGTTTTGAACCTCTTTGTCCTGAGTGCCAAGTTTGAGACATTGGCGTGTTTTTGTTAGGGACATCATTTACGGATCAAAAAGATCAATCGACCTCCCTAAATTTAAGGATTTATTTGTATTTTTGAGACAAAAGTCCGATTTCCTGCTGAATTGGAGCGTCGGTGTTGTTCCGTCACATTGCCACAGCTCCAGTCTGTTTTTCTCTCCAAATTGTCGCTTTCTCCGTGATACTTCTTCATTTGCTGCCGCATTTCTGTGTCTCTATCTCACTTGTGGGGTTTTGATTTGACGGGTGATCCTTAAAAAACGTTGGAAAACATCAGAAATATATCCATAATTGTTATGTTAATTTTCTTCTATTTTCTAACTTCAAATCAACATCTTTACCGAATGTAAAACTTGTGTTTTCAAGTCTCCACTTCTGTTCCAGGTTGAGGGGAGTTTTTTTGGTGGAGCTTGTTTTCTTAACTCGTTTGTCTTTTGAGATTTCACTTGTAGATCTTATTTCCAAATTTCCGAACTGAATCTCGACGTCTGAGATTCCTATCTGAGGGTTTTCTAGTGCGGCTTAAGCAATTTATATTTGTATCGTCCCAGTCAACTGTATTTGGTTTGATTTTACCAAATAAATCAAAAAATTAGAGCGAGTAAAACAAATTCATTGAAAGTGCAGATTTTTGCAACTTCCTAAAAAACAAACAAAACAAAACAAAAACCCACCATTGGTATTTCTTTAATAGTAAATTCTGTTTTCCCGTGTTTAATTTCTCCTTTAGATTCCTTTTCTTTTTTGCAATTTTTAACTGTCGTTTTTTTCTATCTAATTTGTTACTATACGGGTTTAATTCTAGATCGTAACATGAGCCTATATTTACTCTACTACTATTTTAAACTGGCTCATTTATTATTTTTTTCCTGAAGAAAGTCAGATTAAATGACATGCTTTATTATTATGTTTTTGTCCCTGCTTGCGTTTTCCTCTCGTCGCTGTTGGGTTTCATGGCTTCATGTTGTTTGTACTCATGAGTACAGAGCCTTTATGCAATCTGATTCCATACACCCTCCAGATGAAACACGGATGAAATAAAACCTGCTGATTTTTCTTTTATTCTGTCCGAAAATCGTATTTACTGCTTAATCAAACCGCAGGTTAGTGCGCAATCTCTCTCCTGCTGAATAGTCTCTCCTATGAGTCTCTTCTCTGTATTTTATTACGTCCTTTTTGGTTGATTGGACTGTCGGCTGCAGCTTTTCCGACACATGTTTAAAGATATATGAGTTTTATTTTATTTATATGTTTTGGTAAAATATGGAAACCGAGCTGCTCCACCCAGTGCATTTTCTCACCTGCAGAAATCCTTAAAAAACTCAGATTATTTATCTACCTCAACGACTTTTCAAATTACTGATTGGTTTTCCAAAACCGCTTTATCTATATTTTATCCCTTCACTCTTCTTGAAGAATCAATTATTTTTGGTCGTTATGATCGGGAGAGGAATAAACTTATTATTAAAAGGTATTCTCAGAAGCTACATCTGACCTTTCACTCCTCGTGAGGTCCTCCATGTTTTTGAACAGGTCCTGAATATAATCTTTTATTATTAGACTGAATTATAAAACCAAGTTCATTCAGGTCTTGTTGATGTTTTCTCATTGAATGGGACAAGTTTTGCTTCCTTTGCATTCAAGTGACCATTCTTTGGGTTTTGTTGATGCCTTTTCTGTACGTGAAGACTTTAAAATGATGGAAGCAGCTTGAGTGGAAGTCGAAGCTTAATGCCTTTTGGTACGTTTTAGACAATTATATGAATTCATTATTTTCTTTATTTAGAAAACCCCCCCCAGAAAATGTTATTGCTGCTTTGGGTGTCTCACAATCATATACAGACAGTAAATGGCAGATACTTAATTATATGTATTTTTTGAATGTTTATCCTTATTTTTCAGAAATTGGTTGCAACACAATGCTGATGTTTGTTTATGTCTGTAGGTTAAAGTAAAACCGCCTTACTGCTCCAAGCATGTTTGTCTAATGACAGTCCCTGAAAATACAAAATTACAAAAAACACAGTCTATTGAACATTTTATTTAAATGTTTGCTTTGCTTTATCAGACAAATCTACTCTGTAGTAACAGAAGGCTGGTAGTACTAGAGGTCAAAGGTCAAACCAGTGTATCCTTGACATGCAGGAACCCTTAGAGATGGAATTCAACATTTGTAGCCGGAGGAGACACTACCATAAAGGAAGTAAACCAATAGTAAGCGTGATAATAATAATAATGTATTGATGATATTTGGGTTTGTCTGTCTATGTCACCTCAGCAGCTGGCTGAGGTGCAGTTTGCGCTACATTTTTCTCTATTTTCTTTTTCATATGCAGAAAATATATCTGATCAGTTTAGCTGCATTTAGTTCCTGTTCTTCAGTTTCAGTGTCGTTGTCATGTCTGATATCAGACAGATCTGATTGAGGTTTGTGGCTGACAGGCATGCTGATGCTCACTTTGTTTTTGAGGATCATTTTCACGTGATGCTCGGGTGGTTTTTTGAAGAACTGCTGCTCACAGGTTGAGTTTTGAATCAAAACAATTTGAAATAGTTTTATTTTTCTTGTGAGATCGGAGTCATCCTGAAGCAAAGATCCAGAAATCTAGATTTTATGGCTGTTTTAATAATGCAGAAAATATACAAAAAAAGTGAACTTGCACCCAAATCATGTCAATTCTGACTCCAGGGATGCTTTAAATCTATCAATAGAACTGCCTGGAAGACAAAACACTGAATAAGGCTTTTTCTTTGGGCTGATTTACAGACAACATGATGTTAGGCCTACCCCGGGTAGCCAGACTTTCAGTTCAGGGTCCACAAGGGCATTTTTGAATCTGACAAGAAGTTAAGACTCAAAATGAAATTACCATCCTATACTGGACTTTATGCTTTGATATGCAGATGAGGTAGACATAGAGACACACGTGATGAAGTGATCATCATTGCTCAACAGAAACTATGAAATGTTATTACCAAATTGTTAAATAATTTGACCCCGAATTAAACAATTATTAGTGTTCTTTAAAGGATTCATACCGAACTTGGACAATATAATCAGTCCCAAACACGTTTTGTTTTATATCCCAATGCTTTAAAATTAATTCAAAGAATAAGATATTCTGATACCAGGTTAATATGTAACACTGACGGCATATGAGGGCCGTCACTGTCCAGCGGACCTCTGATTTCTGGAATGAATACTTAGAATTGTTTATGCCATATTAGAAACATTTGAAAGCAGTCTCCTGTTTCTAACTTTGAATCAATTTGCATATTAAAGTAGCCTAATTTTCTTTTTACAAGCTTAACATTATCTGTATGAAGTGTCCAAAACCTGAAGAAACCAAATCAGGAGAACTTAAAAGACACAACATGATGTCTGGGAGGGCTATGTTAAGAATATTAAAATATATTCCTTCAGATATATATCAATCAAAATTTAATCTAATCTAGTAGAATCTAACAAAGTCTGTGTCTTAAAATCAACTCAAACAAGCAGAACAGTGTAATCAGAATTATATTGAAGATCTCCAACATGAAGAATTGTTTGAAGATGACTGTGATGCTGATGGAATCAGATCTCAGCCACACATACTGGAGTTTCAGTTTCCCATGATGCTTAAATTCTTAGAAGCTCTTAGTAGATGAAAATCTGGAAAACGTGAACAGAATTGGAATTAAAAAACATTAGATAATGATGTCATCGGTTGAAAAATGTTGCTGTTGAGGGATGCTCTAAATCTGGAAGAATACGAGAAGAATTCACCACTAAATATAACGATTGTTTTGTCTTTAAAATGTCACGCTTCAGCGACCCAATTGGCCCAAAGCGGGATCCAATGTTGCTCGATTCTTTATAAGAAGATGATTTAATTTAACATTAAATAGAAAAATGTTTATGTTTGAGGGCAACTTGATGATATTGGGATTAAGGTACCAGAATTATTATGTAGTACCAAATCCAGTCTCAGAAGAAGACAAACTTTCAGCCCCCAATTGAAACTTCTAAAATAAGCTGGATGTAACTGCTGATGATGGTTGTCTTAAAATATCATAAAAATCCTTTTTCAGTGAAGACTTTCTCCTGTAGGACTAAAGGAACAAAGTCCCTCAGGAGCTCCTTTCATCTGATCTCAGATCTGCATTGCTGTGATTTTCTCTCTGCTGTCTATTTGTTGTTGCAGATCTCGGCTGTTCAGAGATCAGCCAGCACCGAACAACAAAGACAGACTTTGAACAGCAATTTGTTTGTTTCCTAAAAGAGGGCTGTGAGTTAAACGAGTCCCACTGTAACGCAAGAACCTGGACTCAGCCCTCCTCAACCCTCCCCGGCCCCCAACAATGGAGCTGCCAGGGAACCCAATATCTGTCGGCCTGATGCTATCTGTCCCATGTTAAATGGGGTGACCAGCAGTCAAAGGACAAAAGAAGCAACAGAAGGAAAGGGGGAGGAGAGGGGAGGTATCCTTTCTTTCTTGGAATACTCAGATCTTTTACTTCAGTAAAAGTAGTGATAACATAATGTTAAGAATCCTATGCAATGTACAAACAATAAATGTAGTCATGCAGATTAATAATAATTTTTCTATGTATTATTGATGCATTAAGAAGCTTATCTATTCAAAGTCACATCTGGTGAAGGTGGAGCTAATTCGTCTTGTTGCCTTAGAGAAATCAGTGATAGGTCAGGATTTATAGGATGATTGTTCTGCATCACCCTGAATCTCCAAAGTCACTGAATTTATCAGATCAAGTGGAGATTACATATACATTATCATGAAATTTTACTTGAAAAAGTAACTACCAATCACAGATTGACCGGCAATATATGTACTCGGTTCTGAAATTGAAAACGTTCAAAGGGTTGATTTAACTGCATAAATGAGGCCATTTGAAGCCTGAACTCGGTCTAAAGCAGCTTCACATAGAGGTCTGCGAAGAATTTGTCTCTGAATATTGATTTATAAGTTTTCAAGAAGAAAATTAAGCGAAACATGTGAAGACACTGCATGTCGGCCAGGGAATCTCTCAATTCAGTTGCAATTAGTTTTAATGGCCAGTGATGCCCCATGCTATTCAGAGGAACAGCCATAAACTCTGGAGCAGACAGACCTGGAACATATAGATCTTTTCCCCACTAATGCAGTAGACTCACTTTTAAATGTTAATTAAGGTCAAACATTAAGAACTCTTAAAGCTCTTGAAAACATTAAAGCCACGCTTATAAACACTTTAAGTTCAGATTTGAAAATGATCACTACTACGACTACTATAACCCAAAAGAACCCAGAAAAAAATTCTTATTGAAGGAGGGAGATATAAAATAAATCAACCACAGGACCACATTGCAGACATTTGTGAATTTTATTTCATGTTTTTTAAAATTAAGAACTGGATGTCACATGCATGTTTGGGGATATTTCTTTACTTTGAAAACACAAATTTCATTTTTTTCTCTTTCCATTTATCAACATTTTCACTGTGTTGCTTTTTCAATACAAAAAAAAAAACGCAATTCAGTGCATTTAAAAGGTCATGACATCATATGTGTCACAGTGGTTTCTTATGGGTTAATATACAGTAAAAAGAGGAAAATTGAACCAACTTTGCCGCATCACTCATCTCTTTATCGCTAACATCAGGAGCAGCTGTAGATGATGCCTAGATAGTGAGTTTTTATTATCATCATAATCTTGTGCTGCAGGTTTTTGTGTGCACCTGGCCAGAGAGAGAAATTCAATTTGAAATTGTAAACTATCATGTCCTTTCCACCTTATACATGTTTGTTTACTGGTTGCTTTACTGGTCTTAATTCCCCCTCCGTTTGTCAGACTGCTTCAGATTCAGGTGGCCACTGCTATGGGCTGTTGGAGGGTTAAATCATCTGGGTCAAAGGTCAGCTGTCTTAGTGGATCTGGTTCAACCCAGGACAGAGGCCAGACTGGAATGCTTTCTGAAACAGGTTCATGCTGTCAGAGAATTATGATTTAGCGGCACCATTATCAAATCTAAGGTCATTATATACAACAATGAGCAATAACTACAGCTCTATAACTTAAAATAAGGCCACAAATAATACTTATTTCTTTAATATTCACTCAGACAGTAATATTTTTGATTGAATGATCCATTCATAAATAAACTTGGTTAGTGATGAGTATATATTTTTTCATCTAGTAATATAAAACAGAGAAAGCAACAGCATTCTGTGATGTTGGACAATATATCATATATTATTATTATTTCTATTAACGGTTTCTCACTAACTGCATTTTATCATTCAGTCAAGTTTAGGTAATAACTACTTTTGCACATAAGTTTCACATGCGTTGGTTTGTAAAATAATATCTTAGTTTTCATGTAAAAATTAGAGCGTAGAAGTAGAACAGAGCTAGTACTTGAGATGAGGAAACTATATTTGTATTTTATAACACAGAGAAAAATAAAACTGATTAAAGATGAAAAACAGTTTATCAGACAACTACAAAACTGCTGAGGTGCTTCCGAGCAAAAAACGTGCTGCTGCTACCTAGAGCTGCAGAGTCATTACATCACTGCTCTCACCTTACAAAAAACAGATACTCAGACCAAAACTGTTAAATAAAAAATGTTTTGTAATGAAATAAACAGATTTAAATTGATCTTAGATCCTGTCAGCGTGAGAAAAACTTGTAACATCGTGTAGCAAAACCTATAAACTTAGAAAAATATAACAACAAGGGAAAATAAGATTTCTGACAGCAAAAATTAACAGAAGTCATTAAAGATTGCTGGTGGATTGTTGCTATTATTAATTTGGTTTTGTAAATAAATTGTGTTATTTCTCTACCTAACGACCAAAATAGACTAAGGATTTGATGCTTTGGATTATTTTCTAATAATTTTTGGAGGAATAAATCTTTTGCAATTTATCAGCTTGAATGGTGATAACATAGAAACATATAGAAACACAGAATATAGAACAAAAATCATAAATAAAAATGACGGAATGTTAATGCTAAAAACATGAGCAGGTGAAATCAATGTAAAATAGTTAATTAGTTAGTTAAATTGATTTCAGTGATCTGATTGATTTTCAGTATTAACCAACAATGTTGGTCTACCGTGATGCACTTCAGGTGAATCAATATAATCTATTAGGGTAAAATCATCTTAGTTACTTGGAATAGGTCCAGCTTTATTTAATAGCGTTCATCCAAAGAGTTGCCCCAACTGAATTGCTTAAAGCTTAAAGAAACCCATTTAATATCTGGAAATACTTATATGATTTAATTATATTAATCCAAAGATTTTATTCTGTTATTTGCAAACAAAGTGAAGAAACTAAAGTTTCAAGACTAGCAACATAAACGTGGAAACTTAATCGTATCCGTTGATGTCAGCTTGATTGCATCTTGTAAAAGTTATTAAATTTCATGCACGTCATTGATGATGTAATCACATTTATCTCGCAAACATGAAATTATTTCATAAAAATACATTTTAGATTAAATGAATGTATCTGCCAGCCAATTTCCTTTATTTGCATGAACCTCAAGCCGAAGTTGAATCATCATCTTTAACCTATAAGAACTGAGACCCATTTCTCCTTAAAGAACAAATATGGCATTTTATAAAACAGAACAAATGCACCAGAACATAGAACACATAATTATGAAATTACTTTTTAAATGCTGTCCCTCATCAGAGACCTGAATGCTACATAAAGTAAAGTGAAGATTTCATGGTAATTTTGATCCTCTTTGAAAATGGACAGTTTTATGAATGGGAACATAGAGTTCCCCTATTAGTTAATAAAATGCAACAAATTCTTTCTCGTATCTTTGCCGATTAGGTTATACAACGTTAAATTCTTATTATTCATTAATTAATTAATTCATTACTCATTAATTAATTTATTACTTAATTCATTCATTCATTCATTATCTGTAACCGCTTAGCCTGATCAGGGTCGCATTATCAGTTTGTTCGAAATATATAATCAGAACAGGTTAAATGGAATACAGGAAATGTTTCAAAAAACAATGTAATGGCTAATTGATTAAAACTTTCCAATAGTAACAACAAATAAGCTGAAAATTACCGCTTTAAGAGTTAATAACTGAGAATAAAGCCGCACGAGCTTTAAACAGTTGGGGACTTATGTGTCACCATGGAGTCTTATGGATGAATTCAAAATCAAATATGACCGTCCTGTAACTATCATATTACAGGACAGGTCGCTCACGATAAAAGCATCTTTAAATATGTTGGATCAGCACCAAATTGTACCCATTTATAAATACAGCACTGGACAGTTCCTGGTTACTTTTATTTTTTATAATCCACGCATTGTCACTTTAAAATCATCACAATGTTAAATAAACCACTATGTTGAAGAAATAACAAAAAAGAAAAAATCCCTCATCTGCATGGAAATTTAATGGGGTCTATTCTTGTACACCATATTATTATTATTATTTATTATTACACCACCGTTTGTGAAAATCTATTCTCTCCTTTTTGCATAGTCCTTTGGACAAACCAACAAACATACCAACAAACAATTGAGCTGAACTTCAACTTCATCGGAGAAGGTAATCAGGGATGCTGCTTTGTAAAATGTGCACATGAAAGTCATTTTGAAAGAACACGTGGAGACAAAGTAAGAGAGGCTGAAATAGGGGGAAGACCGAGGAGGAGGTCTCTGGATGTAAGATAAGATAAGATAAGATTCTATTGTCCACAAACATTTGTTATTGACTCCATCCAACTAAAATTTCGCTAAAAGTGCAAAAGGAAGGAACCATACAATGATTACAGAGACACTGATACCCCATAATACATGCTCAATGAGGCAGCTTCAAGTGAAAATTTAAAATTTCAAAGCTTAGTGATGTATTGCAGTGACAAACAGTGCACATGTGATAGCGTATGCACTCACTGCACAATTGACTGAACATTTACTAGGAGTTACTGTTGAGGAGCTTAATGGACCTGGGTAGGAATGAATGTTAATAGTGGATGTGAAGAGAGAGGAAATGCAGTTGGTTGGTGTGACAGAGGGAATGCAGAGGAAACGGCGAGATGGAAACAGATGATCTGTTGCAACAACCCCTAAAGAGAGCTGCCCTAAGAAGAAGATAACATGAACCTATTTATATATGTCTGGGACAAATTTACAAAATATAAACACAAAGATAGATTCTTTGTGCCAGGTATACGTAAATTATTGCACTAATGTTATTGAATATCACTTTATATTCACCCTGTTTTTAGGATGCTTTTCCAGGTAAACTAGTTACCCCGTCGTTTCAACCCTTGGAACTCATCTTTTTGTAGCCCAAAAGACAAAAACCAGGTCAAATAAGTCTGCACTGATCTACATGCTGCTGCACAGTCAGTCAAAGTCAGAACAAAGAGAGTTTGTCAACAGAAGTTCAAAATGTTAAATTGTGGCACATAAGATCTTGGTAGTAAACTTGAAGATGAAAAAGGAAATCTTCCAAACGGTTTTGAGACACTTTTTTTTATTTATCATGTTTTCGGGCCCGTAGTACGGCGTTGTCAAATTGATGAAGATTTTTTTTATTTATTTGTTTTTTCTATTTTCATGTGTTTTCTCAAGTTGCAGTGCGCTTGCCCCTGTCAGCCACCGTACCATAGGCTTTTAGCGACAGGACAGCTGAAGGTAGACAGGAAACGGGGAGAAAGAGACGGTGGAGGTTACACGCAGCAAAGGGCCACAGGTTGAATCAAACCCATGGCGACTACTCAGCCTCTGTACATGAGCTGCCTGCTCAGCCGACTGAACTAAGCAGCAGCCCACTATTGAATCACTTTTCATGTGTGTGGCTTTTCCCATGCACGTACGTGCTGAGTGCTGTTACCAGCCGGAACTAGCACACAACAATACAGGTTTACTTTTCCCAAAGTTTCATTCTCCAGAGCAAAATCACTGCATACATTTACTACTGGCATGTCCATTTCTTTTTGATTCCACCAAAATCTTTATTTAATTTTCAACGTTTAATATATAGCTTACATGCATTGGAAGTTTTTTTTTTTACTAGCTCAGAAACTGCAGCATTCACAGGAATCTAATTATTCCTTTGGTCACTTGTAGAATCAAGATCTTTTATAGAGTTGATAAATGGCTCCATATTTTCTCAAATACATGCTGTTTAGCCTTTAGTTTTTGTTATCGTTTCTAATGGTAGAGTTGACATCATTTCATCCATGAATAGTGCTTTGTCTGTTAACCGCTTCCACAATGGTTTCACTTTTTCTATATTTATGCTTCTCTGAATATAAACCCAACAGAAATACTTTGGGTTCCAATAAGATTTGCTTTTATATAATTTCCTCCATGATAATGTTTGAATCCTTTTACAATGTTCCTCTAGATTCTGTACATATTGGACATATGCTGGGTATATCTTTATTATAGCTATTCAATTCCACATGTTTGACATATGTTCACATTCACCATTTATATTGTAATAGTTTCAGAGGTGTTTTTACAGATTTAATTTGAGCTGCAGTGCAAGCTTTTTCCCAATCTTCATCTGAAATATCACACTGAAGATTTTCTTTACAGGCATTTTGTTTATACCTTGAGTTTTCGGGCTAGCACAAAGTCAACAAATGGTAGAACTCTGAGAATATACCTTTTCAGAGACTGCCCTTTATCATCAAACTTTTCGGGGTGAAAGTACAGGTTCGGAAAGTGTATTTTGAAATATTTTAACAATGCTTCTGAGCTGCAGATACTTAAAAATGTATTTCTGGTTTAGGTCAAATTTATCTTAAGCTCCTCACAAGACATATTAGAATCAGCCATAAAGGGGTCTTGGATAATTTTAAGTTTGAATGTTGCTTCTGCTCTTCCTGGCAGAGTCTGGTAGCCAATAAAGGACTAAACTGCGATAGAGAATGTAATTCCTTTAAATAAACTTTTACATTGTACCATAGCCTTATAATATTATTTAATTTGTTTTTTGTTTTGTCTTCGCAATTCTTTTTAACTGAGTGTATGGATAGAGGAAGAGCTAATTCTAAATCATCTAATTCCATTTCAGTCCAATGAGTTGAGTCATTTGGTGAAAAGTAAAACATAATAGACCTCAGTTGTGCTGCCCAATAATACCACATTAAGTTTGGATAATCTAACACCCCTCGATCATATGGTAAGTATAATAAAAAGAAAAGGTCTTGCCCTCCTATTGATCCATATGAATTCAACAAATGTATTTTTTTAATATTGAGAACCGATCTGAGGGTGGTGGCATAATTGGATTCCTTCTGTCATTCCTTTTCAGTAGTATTTTACATTGTTTATCTTGTATCCAGACATACGCCCAAATATATTGTTTCGAGATATTTCTATTGGTTAATATTTCCGTGGAAGCATTATTTTATGTTACTTGCACCCAATATATCATTTTATTTCTGTACCCGAATACATCCTGTCGGCCCGTTTTCCTGACTTCATAATATTAACGGCCGGCAAAATCTCTTTTTGCTTTATTAATTTATAGTTCCAGATTCTGTTTGTATACTTATGGGATACCTAGTATGGTAAGTTCATGCAACAATCTTAACTTTGGCTGCTTTGATGCTTTCTCAACTTTACTAAGTTTACTAACTTTTGACATTATAATATAGCGGCCAGGCATGTTATGCCACAGGTAAGGGTA
Source organism: Lophius piscatorius (assembly GCA_009660295.1). Classification (NCBI taxonomy): domain Eukaryota; kingdom Metazoa; phylum Chordata; class Actinopteri; order Lophiiformes; family Lophiidae; genus Lophius; species Lophius piscatorius. The sequence continues at coordinate 28,160 of VRLP01003439.1, forward strand.
AATTAGCAGTCTTTAATAATAGTTCGGTGGAGAGAAATCTTACAGGCGTCTTCCTACATGGCCGCCATAACTGGAAGTGGGCTTGTCTTCTTCTGTTTGAAGAACATGAGTTGTCTCACAAATTTGAGAGTATCTGTTGTTGTAAGCAGATGTAAATATATATCTTTGTGTGCATGGCTGATTAGAGGTAGACACAGGTCTATGCAATCATGAATGGACATTCAAGATAAACAAATCTGTAAAAGATCAGAATTGAACAAGAAGGTTTTCAATGTGAACATAGCCGTTGATTCTTTAAAGTTATTATTGATATTACATATTCGATATGATTGTTTAAAGTCTTTACTGTGATTATTCATATATTATGGCAGTATAACACACTTTTGGCATTGTTCTTTATTGCTGGTCCAGTCAGCAGAATCTATGTACTCCACTCTACAACATCCCACGCTCGTCCAGTGTCTACTTAGATTTACTAACAAGATTCATTATGTAATACAGCAACAGATGTTCAATATGTAAGTTATGTAAAACAGTAGTATTATGCTTTAATCATTTAGTATTTGCACCATTTCACTTAGTAGGATGTAATTTTCAAAGGTTTTGGGCTATAATGAACTTACCTTTTTTTTCAGCATCACTCAGGATTCTCCAGGAGCTGCAGCATAATATAGACAGGTATCAGACAACATAATCAAAGAGCCTATAAACACTCAAGCCATACATTACGTATCTGTAAGCCTCCGACATTCACTCAGAAATGTATCAGAAAACAGCTCTCTGACTTATCATTCTTTAATGACAACCTTATTATGCTTGATCATACTGGACACATTTTACAACTTCAGCTGACCCCTGTACAATCATATTTAGAGACCCTTAACTTCACAATTTTGGATGAAATGGAAACATGGTGTAACCACTCTCGTTATAATTACACAAAATGTGTTAGATTAAGCTTTATTTTTGTTTTACCTGACTTATAGGACCTCCTTCTTCTTTGTTTTGTTTGTAAGACATGTCTGAGTCCCCTCTTCATTTCTTCTTTGTGGGTATCCCCTATATATATTGTTTCATCCCCTAACCTCGCTCCTTTTAATTCCTTCACGGGAGAGTGAAGTGCTGGAGGGAATGACAACATGTGAACTGTGGCACATGTCTTCTTATGTTACCAGAATAAGCGGAGAGCATCTCCAAAGAGATTTCCGGTCCCGAGAATAGTTAAACACAGAAGTAAACCGGTCACATTGGCATTTAGAGAATGGAATTTAAAATGATCAGGCTATCAGACAAATTATGTCATAACCGGAGCCATTACCTGTTAACATTCACTACATATAGTAATTTGGTGTATAAACCACTAACATGCTTAACTTGGTTCAAGGTGCAGCACTTCGCTGCTAGTATTTGCTGATAACCTCCAGGAATCATTGAGAGATTCTATATACAGTACTGGTGACTGATGACCTAAGCCTAATTAAGCCAACTGCATAATTATGTAGAAACCTCCCCAAAAACATACAACAGAGATAAGAGGATATGTTATCCCATCTCATCCACCCAGAAATACCATCTACCTGTGTGTGACTGAGGGTATCCAATGGAGATCTCCTCAAACGGGGCTGAAAACATTGAGTTCAGTCAGAAAGTGCTGACAGATTTCTGGTTAACTTTGCATGCAAAGCATTTCAAACTGGCAAAAATTATTTTCGCAACACCTCACCTTTGTTAGACTTTATCCTGGGCTCTGGCTAATCTGAAGACGAAGGACAGAAACAGACTTCTGTATGTGTTAAAGCTGCATCTGTCACACCTTTCAGGATTATACAAGGCCAGTCAACCAGACCTCTCTTATTGAACTATGGTGGGGTGAGGCAGTATGTTTTCAACTTTGATTCGTTCACTTTAAACCTTGCAGGAAAATGTTTAGCTGCCAACTCAGAGTTGAGTTTACATAGGGAAGAGTGAAACCCAGTTGAATTCAGGATTCATTTCTTATTCCCCCTCAAATGTTTAAGGGTTATGTACATTACATAAGTATATAAAGTGGAATTTCACACAAAGAAATACTTATAGTGAGATTTCCATGGGGCTTGGGGGAGGAAGTTATGTGTCTCATGACTGTTGAAAGTTAGCGACCCATTAACAACAATATCCATTGAATAAGATGATGCTAACTCTTTAATGGCAGTTGGTAAACACTTCAGTGATAAATATACACAAACAAAATCAATTAGTTAATCAATATATATAATCCAGGAACCCTTGTGTCTATTTATATATTATATATTACATTTCAATACATGCTTTTATCCAAATACGCTTACAATGATTTAAAAGATCATGGTAATAAATGACTTTCATCCTATTTTTAATTTGTAGAAACTTGAGATTTGTAACAAATGAAAAAGTGCGTTATAAATAAAATGTATTATTATAATTATTATTATTATTAATTAAGTCTGCAAAACAAGAGCTTACATCCAAAAGTAGCTGCTGTAATACTTTCGTTATTGCTTTCTTCCGAACCAAAGATCCGTGTAATGGTAGTGGGTAAAAAGTGCTCTGTTACACTTTCAGTGGGCCCCAGGTAATACAGTTTTGAGACCAATGGCCTAAAGTCGCTATCATGATGCATTCTAGGAAGCCTTGGATCAAATGTTTTTAAACTCATGCAGGGATTGGAGGTCAAGGTAATTCTTGTTTTACAAATTTTAGAAATTTAACAAATCAAGGAGCACGATGGAAGGAATGTATCTCAGTCTACTTGAGTATTTCCTTTAAATCAATTTATTTCACAGCATTAATTACTTTGTAGATTCATATTATGTTACTATGATTTTGTTGCATTTCACTCAGTTTTACCCTCTCTAACAGTAATAATATTAGGATCTATGTCAGATCACAGGTTAAAGCACAGACACACTCATGAAATGATTAGATAGCTTCTTAAACTCTGCAAAAATAATAAATATAAACTAAGAAGAGGTTTGAATCAAATAGTTATGCATTGTCTTTGCACTTCTGATGTCTGTTATTCCTTTTTTCTCTTTCAGTCACATAAACCCACTCACACCCACACACACACGTACATCTTCATACAACCAATTTTTTAGATTAAAAACATCTGAAAACATTATGGCTCTATCCTGAGAGGGAAAAAATGGGAGATTTCTTGATTCCACACCTTTGGGCCAGTACATTTATATTCAGTTCATTCACCCTATTCACACACTGCAATAACATTTAATTTTATGGTATAGAAATGAGATCTGGAGAGATTGAACACAACAATGAGCCCTTAGCAGAAAATATGAATCCTTGCTCTGTTTTACCTGTTTTACCACATAGTCACATGATCATATTTGGCCCTAAACACACACAGGCTTTTTCTTTAGAACTTGTTTTATTGCTGTTAAACCCTCTATAGTGGTCAGTTAAACCTGTTGCCGCCACATGTCTCAGTGTGGAAAAAAGCAGATTTGAGGCCAAAGAGCGGCATATAAATACCAAAAAATAATTAGGATTAGTGTATAGCATGACGTGGTGTGTGTGTAGCCTCCATTATTTTCTTCAGCCTCGTCAGGCCGGCTGTCGATCAACAACGATTAAGACGGGGAATTTCGGCTGCTTTGTGTTTCTTTATGCTTTAAACAGCTAATCTGAATTTGATTGGTCCAGATGAGGGCTGGCACTCCGGCAGCATTTTGAACACTGGAGGAACTCTCACATAACATTCATCAGCAGAAGATTCACTTTTGCTGAGGCCTGTCAGCATTTTTCATAACATAGATTTAAAATATATCACACGTCCCTACAAACTTTTCTTTTGCTTGTTGTGTCTGCTCAGAGTTGTTTGACATGGAAGCACCATACGTCAGATATTCTTAAAGCAGGGTCACATGGATGGCTCTGGCTTTGACTGCTTGGTAAATGTGAACATACATAAAACTGATGGCCTACTTCTGAAGGCCTACTTCAGAAGTAGGTTGAAGAAGGTTGTGCATGGATGATTGAATTGATTGAAAAGTTGCTTTTAAGACCTTTTCATGGCTAAGATTTTTTTTCCCAAAAGCAAATCATCAAGCACAAAGAACTGTTGATAAAAGAATGACTCCTTGTCCCCGTAGTAGGCTAACCGCATTTTAAGATGCTCCATGACCTGCATGAAAACAATTAGATAATTATTGAAAATATTTAAATACATATTTGAACAAAAAAGTAATTTGTTCAACCTCAGGGAAAATTTCCATCTACTAGTATGTCTGTCCATCCGTCCTTTCACCCGTCCATCCTCTTCAATCCTAACTCTTCAAGCAAATCTCTTGTAAATTTGTTTTTCGTTTTCATTTTGAACATTTATCTGATAGAAAGAGTCAGCTGCAGTTTGTCAGTTGACAACTCAAGCTCTGTTTGTAATAATAAAGGTTTGGCATACTTGTTTGCTTTTTGAATTAGTTTGTGTATTTCTGACTATGCATGCAATAGTTGTTGAAGTGTGTTTTATTGAAAATAGTTGTTGTCTTTGCATTTTTCTCCCAATTGACTAGGGCTTGAATGAAGAGGATTGTCTGATGTTGACTGGAGATTTAAATTTTTTTTTTTTTCATGTATTGTGTTTTCGCCTGAAACGACATGGAAATTAGTGATGGCTGGTGGTAAACAGTGAGTTTAATGCTATATCATTTGGGATGGAGAGTTATAAAACATGTATTACATTGTATGTACTCGACTTTGCTTTGTGTACACTGAGTAGTGCTATAAATATACAGAGCACATAGAGTAGTAAAAAAACTTGAAGGTGGGACTTTAAACAAGATCTAAGATTATAAGTGTGTTGGCAGGCTTTGGGAGGGGTGGTTGGTGTGTGTGTGAGTGTGGGGGGGTTCATGTGAACAATCAAGAAAACACTCGACAGGTCGTGAATAATCATTTTAATGAGTGTGTAAAAGCAGGCGGCTCGCTGAGGGCCTGTCGGGTTAAACAAACTTACCAAATCCGATTGTCAAAGTGCAAAGTGGTGTCGTTTCAATTTGCTCCCACCCTGTTCTTCCTCTGTCCTTACTTCCTTCCTTGTCTTCACTCGACCCCCCCCCCCTTCTCCTCAACCCCTCTTATCACCCCGTTCAGTCCTGCCAATTACAAGACATAATAATATTTTCTTAAACCTGGTGTGATCTTTGGTTTAGTTGTTTCAAAAAAGCCCGCTGATCTCTGTCTGCCCTGCTGCTCTGCATCAATAGAGCATCAACAGGGATGGATCAGCAGCGAGCACTTCCTTTCTATCTGCTCTCAGCACTGTTCCATCTTTTCACAGCGTACACATATCTAATTAGAGACGTTGGAGGAAGTACTCAGATGTTACACTAAAGTAAAAGTATTCTGTTACAGCATCTAAATGTCAAACATTGTAATCTATGCATTAAGGGGAAATTAATAATCATAGTTTGTAGAGAATCAAATGGTTACTTCTCGTTCTCGTTCTCATTATCCTCCGCTTATCCGGGTCCGTGCGCGGGGGCAGTAGTTTCAGCAGGGAAGCCCAGACTTTCCTCGCCCCGGCCAAATCCACCAACTCCTCGAGGAGGATTCCGAGGCGTTCCCAAGTCAGCCGAGAGATGTAATCTCTCCAGCGGGTCCTTGGTCTACCCCGGGGTCTCCTCCCAGATGGACATGCCCGAAACACCTCCCAGGGAGGCGTCCGGGGGGCATCCTGACTAGATGCCCGAACCACCTCAACTGACTCCTCTCGATGCGGATGAGCAGCGGCTCTAATATGAGCCTCTCCTGAATGTCTGAGGTCCTCACTCTATCTCTAAGGCTGAGCCCAGCCACCCTGCGGAGAAAACTCATTTCAGCCGCTTGTATCCGCAATCTCCTTCTTTCGGTCATGACCCACAGTTCATGACCATAGGTGAGGGTCGGAACGTAGATGGACCGGTAAATCGAGAGCTTTGCCTTTCGACTCAGCTCTCTCCTCACCACAACGGATCGATATAGCGTCCGCATCACTGCAGACGCAGTCCCGATCCGTCTGTCCATCTCCCGCTCCCTTTTTCCCTCACTCGTGAACAAGACCCCGAGATACTTGAACTCCTCCTTTAGGGGGAAAAACTCCTCCACGACCTGGAGCGAGCACCCTAACTTTTTCTGGCTGAGAACCATGGCCTCAGACTTAGAGGTGCTGATCCTCATCTCGGCGGCTTCACACTCGGCTGCAAATCGTCCCAGTGCGAACTGGAGGTCAGGGTTCGAATGTGCCAATAGGACCACATCATCCGCAAAAAGCAGAGACAGGACCCTAAGGCCACCGAACCCGAGACCCTCCGCCACTTGGCCGCGCCTAGAAATTCTGTCCAAAAAAAAATAATAAAAAATTAAGAACAGAATCGGTGACAAAGGGCAGCCTTGGCGGATTCCAACCGCAACTGGAAACAAATCTGACTTACTGGAGGAATGCGAGCCAGACTCCAACTCCGACAGTACAGAGATTGGAAGCCCTGTAGCAATGGTCCATCCACTCCATACTCTCGGAGCACCCCCCAAAGGATGCCCCGAGGGACACGATCGTAAGCCTTCTCCAGATCCACAAAGCACATGAGGTTCGGGGATTAGGTTCGGGGATTACCGCCGCGACTAGCACCGGCAGCCTTGCGACCGCAGCTCCCAGCAGCCGCCTCGGCAATGGCAGCACGGAACATGGTCCACTCAGTTTCCATGCCCTCCGCCACCCCCGGAACGCGGTAGAAGCTCTGCTGGAGGTGGGAGTTGAAGACCATCCTGACAGGGTCCTCGGTCAGACGTTCCCAGCAGACCCTAACTATGAAGCAGCCCTTTCATCCACTGGGGTAAAATCCAATACATGGGCAGAGAGCTGGGGAGCTATAAGTAAGCCCACACCAGCCCTCCGCCTCTCACCTGAAGCAACTCCAGCATAGTAGAGGTTCCAGACCCCCAAATCATTACTTGAGAAAAATGTTTTTTTTTAAACTATTTTATTAGTTAATTTGGATAGAATTATAAATAATATTTTTTTATTAAATGACAGAAATAGTGTGTGAGTTAAAGAATAGTGAAAGAATAATGTATGGCCTTGTTAACATATTATCTTTACCTTGTGATTGCAATTTTTTTTAACAACTTCACCCAAACTTAAAATCTAACTTGAGACAAACTTAAAAAATAGTTTTAATAAATTTCCCCCCCCCTTTTTTTTTAAAGCTTATTTCAAAGTGACATTCTCTACAGTGTATGTCAGTGTCTTGTTGATGGAAGTAGAGCATTAAGGGCTTCATTTGGATAGCAACACGCAAAGATACCTACAGCAAACAGATTTCTCTCAGAAATAGAATGAGTTGTAATGTGGAGGATAAAATATGGATCATCAGCAGGCAACATATCAGAATACCTTACATAAAGCAAGGACATGCATCAGAAATTATGTTATATACAAGTGATTAGCCAAGCAGAGAGCCTCAGAGCCTCAGCAGACAGGGCTCAGTGTGAATTCCAATACCAATATGGGGGAGTGTGCTGAAAGACTAATACCAAACAAACCTATCCTATCCTAGCCAATCCTTCTGTAAGTTTCTCTGAGGGGGTAAGAAAGGACTGGGACAAAAGAGCAGATCTAGGCTAGTTTTGCATTACCTCGAGCACCATTTGAATCGTGGCTATTGAAGGTTGTATGTTTTTTGTACAATATTCTATGTTTTTTAGAGATGAATGGTCAACAGTCAATGTGTGATCAGGAGTCTATCAGGGATATTGTGATCAGAGGGTCTCTGCCCTGGGCAGCAACATAGAATATCCCCACCTATGGAGTCTAGATAGTTGTGGTTACGGCTGATGATTCTGCTAAGGCTTATGAAGGACATGGCTGATGGATCTGAAAGGACTATATGCAGAGACGGTGTGGTGGAAGGCGGGTGAACCAGCAGCATGAAGGAACCATAGATGAATGGAGAAAGAGTAATTTTTTTGTGTAAATCATTCATTCATCATTAAAAGTAATTTTCACTGTAAGAAAACACGTGGTTTTGTTACCTGGTACCTAAATTCTAATTGCAAATATAATTTTTTGTCAGCTGTGATAGCAAACATTACATTTTTCACAGTACATTTTTAAATAGCATTAATAAATATTAGTTATTGAGAATGATAAATAACACATACATGATTTTTTGAGGAAAATAATAAAATAGAATAGTTTTTTAATGTGCATAAATTCTTTCATACTTTATTACATTAATGTTGAGTGTGTTGCAGAGTAACTGCAGATTTACAGTTGTTATTACAGAAGTTCTGGTAATATATAATAGTGCCGATTAATAAATAAATGAATAGTCAGAAATGAAAAAGATAATAGAAACAATCAAAAGCCCAGAAAATTCTTCCTACTGACAAAGTACAATTATATCTGAATTAAATATTTTAAACAAACATTAATGAGCCTTTTTACTGACAACTTGTTCGTCTATTGGCTAGTCGTCTGTTTCCTTCCATTCCGCCTGTACCCTGCTGGCTAACGGTACACATGAACATCACAATTTGGCCCTGGCTGTCGCTCAAATCCTTACAATTAGCCATTTTTTTCCAACACATCAAATTTGATCTGACAGCCGCCCTAAATGTTATTCTGGCTTCAAATGTCAGTGGTTATAAACTTATGACTTTTTAATACATATCCTTGCTAACGGTCCACTGTATGAAATTCGAAGGGGGGGGCTCCTTACCTGTGTGGCTGCTGGGGAGGAATCTTAGTGAATCTCAATGTTTACTTAACTCAAAATCCAAATCCCAATCCGGACGACTGTAAAAATATGGTAGGCTTCGTATGGACCCTTTCAGTTGAAATTACAACGCTTTTTTCTAAACTAAAAAAAACAAAAACCTTTTTTTTTTTTACTTTCAGCTCAAGGTACACGCACAAGAAAACATAGTAATGAATATTACATTCCATTTATTCAAAGAGGTACCGCTGAAATACCCCCTACATTTTATAGCATATCAAGATATAAGGTGCCGATGTCCATATATGTATTAAATATCTCACCCATGTCTACAAATATATTTATTTAACATAAAGTTATATTTTTCTATGATCCATATCATTAAAACCTCTAAGCAGATACCACATAATATTTCAAAATGGTAAGTTTTTTCATGTGACTTTTAATTCTGTGACATTCCAGTATTAGAAAAGCAGTTTTGTCATTGCGACAGGACGTTTTGGTTCATCCAAACTTCCCCCTTGACAGCTGAAGACTTTTCTTTTCTGGTGAGCAGCCTTGATGTCCGTTTTCCCTTTCCCGCCTCTCTGTGGGGGAGGATGCGTGGGCTGGAGGGGGTGGTTGGTGGTTTGTTCCCCTCAATATGTTATGATGGAAGACTTGGTTGTCCAGAAGGAGTGCCCGCCTAGCCTTGCCAGAGAGGAACCATCATTGATCTGTTTGGCATAAGGCGCCTCCATGGCTCAAAGTGCTGATTTGATCTTCCTCCTAGTGGATCCTCAGATAGAAGAACTTGCGGTGCAAACACACACAGTCGCTTCTCCTCTGTCCACAGTTAACTGCTGGTTGTGGGCAGCAGAGAACATGTCTAAGTAATGGAGGCCTTATTTATGAAAACAGGGAGAGGGGGTGATGGGAAACAGCAGTACCGGAGGGGATGTGTCCTAATAAACCAAAATAACAGAGTAGAAATACCTTTTTTCAAGTATGATGGTATGGGATGTAACTAAGTCCATTTATCATAACACTACCATAAGGACTTCCTGAGCAGTAACATTTTCCTATTCACAATATCGTATCTTAGCTGCAAATGTTTTACAGCGAACTACAGTTAATTGACAGCTTTTCTTTTTTGTTGCTATAAATGTTGAACAGTTAGCCCCATTCTTACTCTTAATATATCCATTATTATGGAAACATCATCATCGCCGCATCCACCACCACTTCCTCCACCGCAGAGATCTCGTGTTAACATGATAATTCAAGAACTATTTCATGGCTAATTTTACACCCACATATACCTTGTAAGGAAGGACTGGATTTCGGAAAGGTCAAATGTATATCCCCGACACTAGGGGGAGATTTATCGCCAAAAGTTTTCAGGCCATAATTTCTTAATCATGGGTCTGATTTAGCCCAAATTTGAATCAACTTGAATAGATCTATCTTGCATATGATTTGTTTTAGTCTAATAGTTCCTATTTAAATCACTAAGGGGAGCATTTTACAAAAAAACATTGTTTTTTGGACATCATTTATTTTCCGTTGGACGGATTTTGTTGCATATGAATAAACTCAAAGAGATCTATCTTTTAGTATTATATTTTATTTTTGGAGTTCATATTTTACTCACTAGCAAAGCTATTTTATGTAAAACATTATTTTATGGACATAACTCAAAAACTATCTTATAGATAATTTTCAAATTTGATAAGTTCTTCCTCACAATTGCTAATGTGAGGAAGATTTGGGTTGGTTTTTTAAATAAAAACATTTTTTTGCAGACATAACTTCTGTAACTTGGCCAGTTTTAGTATAAATGTTGTACATATGATTCGAGAGCGGGAGATCTATCTTGTATCAATCATACTTTGCTCTAAAAGCTTATATTTTACTCACAAAAGGGAGCTTCTTTACAAGAAACACAGTTTTTTTGTAGATGACTTCCTAACTGTTGTTCCTATTAAGTCCAAATGTGGTGCTTATGATTCAACTTGTGGTGGTGCTTATGATTAGAAAAAATACTGTGGACATAACATTTCATTAAAGGAGTTAAATCAACGAAATTGCTTGTACATACAACGCTGGGATTGGGGACTTTTCAGGGATATACTGATCTACTTTCGGTGACAACAGCATAGTCTAGTTAAAATTCAATATACATTACTGAAATTAGCCTTTCTATATATTAAGAAGTAAGGTTACAATTTGTTTTGATTCCGATATTACTTTTTAATAAACTTAAAATATAATGTAAAACGCAGGGCTTAGCTTGTATTACTGCACTTTTTTTGTTTTTTGTTTTGTATTTTTGTATTGTATTGTATTACTTAACCTCTTTTACAAACTGGTCATTTTAAGTCAAGCCTGGCCTGAATATACATACCCAACATAAACTAAAAATGGCCCCACAGCTATCAGGTATATCTGCATAACTGTGGTGTCTGTGGACAGGAGAGACCTAAAATAATTTATTTTCAGTTTCAGTCACTTTGCACCTGCTACTATGTTTGAGTTATCTCATTAAACACAAAAAATACAAATATTTCTTTATATCCTCGCTTGATTAATTGGGGGTTTCAAAAAAAGACATTATTATATCACAGTGCCATCAAAACAATCACTGAATTTGCTCAGAATTTCTCTAATTACTACTGCATTTGGATAGAAACAAATGTAGTATAGGCCCATATACCCAAAATGTGCCAAAAAAGGGATTCTGACCCCAGACAAGGATTTTGACTGTAAAATATCATCTATGTTTACAAGGGGGAGCATTATGCACATACTGCAACTTTTGGCATGTGACATAAACACAGGGTGCTACTAAAATCTAGCATTGTGCACAGCAAAAACTAGGTAGAAACCTGATAATGAGCCTGTCGGGATAAACGACTGAAATAAGTTGTCTGTGTACCCCCACAGAGTATTTTCTATAAGATTTTTAATGTTGGTAAACGATGGAGACCTCTGGGATGAGTCGGGGTTAGATAAAACATGATTAGCAACTCTCTAAGAATTAGGTAATAATCATAAATTAATGTGTGTGTTTTCACTATAGGGGTGTAGAAATTGTACATTTTGACATTATTGGTTACAACTATTTAGTATATCGGAAATGGAAATCAATTCCTCCGTCTGTACAACAAGTGTCTTGATGTGTTTGCTGGGTATGACACTTTAAAAACGGTGACTCACATCAACTCTTCACAATTATTTTTGTCTAACCTGGTACAGATCTCCCGTCTTGGATCCTGGAGGTTTGTTTCTAACTACAGATAACTGGAACTCCCTTCTGACTCAAGCCTGTGGGGTTGGTTTTACCAACCATTAAAAAATCAAAAGCTTTTGGTTGAAAAATATTTCTTTGGGCCTCTCTCCTAATTGCTTGTCAAAATTGACTGTGTGCACAAAGAAGCCATGTAAGCTTTTCATTAATTCATATGCGCTCTATTGAGGCTCGATTTGGGTTACATGACCTGTGGATGAAATATGCCAAAATTTCCACATGAGTACTGAATGATTTAAATAGAAAAAAAAAAGAGAAAATCATTTATATATATATATATATATATATAAAAAAAAAATTACATTTGACTCAACAGACCATTTATTTGATTAGTATTAAAAGTCCAAACAATATGGTATTGCTGATTGAAACATTTCCTCAGAGCTATACCTGCTGAAAGTAAATGACAAAACATGATTGGCAAAATATACAGTGAATTACTTTTTTATGACCTTGGAATCCAGCATTTGTGTTCTATGTCCTGTAGGAGACATTTTCACAACTTCCTGGACCTGGAGTGTTCCCTCCTGGTCCTCCAGCTTACTCTCTCATTCTAAAACATACAAAGTACAGTAGTTGAATTTGTGATACTAAATTACCCAGGATTAGTGTGTTAATGGTTGTCTGGCTCTATGTGTTGGCCCTGTGATGAACTGGAGACTTGTCCAGTGTGTTCCCTGCCCCTCTTACCCAATGTCAGCTGGGTTTGGCTTATTCTTGTTTTCTTGTTTTGAATCAAGTGTTTAAATAACGTTTTTGATTTAAATCAAGTACACAGGGAAAAAAAATATCTTAGATGCACTTTGCTGCAGTGTCCTTTCTTATCATGTTGATGGTCATTGCTTGTTTTACTGCATGTCACAGTAAGTAAATCATAAAATAAGGAAAACATATAAGACCAGCCTACGATGACGATAGGATAGGGGAAACTCATGAACATTCTTGAAAATGTGTGATATTTTGCGTTGAATTGCATACATGCATAAAAATTAGGTGTATTTCCGAGGGACAACACTGTGCTGTAGTTTCACATTAGGTTCTTTTTTATTTTTAGAACTTTATATAGAGCATTCAAATATACAAATTGTAGAAATGTACTCCAATAACTGGAACCAAAGAATATGTACAAAATAAAGTAAATAAATAAAACAATAAATAGCTTCTGAAAATGAGATACAGATATAATATAAAGAGCAAAAATATAAATAATTCTTCTCTGAATAGATCACTGTACAGTTAGACTGGTTTTTTTTATTTTTTTTATGTTCTGGGGTGTTAATATATTCTTTAAATTCATACAGAAATCCTATAAAGTTTGGGGGTAAGTTTGTTAAATTTACATTTGTGAATGTGAAATTTGCCATACATAATTAAAGTTCACAATAAAGACCCTATCCTGTTTCCTGTATTCTCGTTCTCGTTATCCTCCGCTTATCCGGGTCCGGGTCATGGGGGCACCAGTTTCAGCAGGGAAACCCAAACTTTCCTCTCCCCGGCCACATCCACCAACTCTTCTAGGAGGATTCCGAGGCGTTCCCAAGCCAGCCTAGAGATGCAATCTCTCCAGCGGGTCCTGGGACTACCCCGGGGTCTGTTCCCAGATGGACCTCCCGGAAAAACCTCCCCAGGAAGGTGTCCGGGGGACTCCTCGCACTCTCTAAGGCTGAGCCCAGCCAACTTACGGAAAAAAATCATTTCAGCCGCTTGTATTCGCGATCTCATTCTTTCGGTCTTGACCCAAAGTTCAATGCCCATAGGTGAGTGTCGGAAAGTAGATGGACCAGTAAATCAAGAGCTTTACCCTTCGGTTCATCTCTCTCTTCACCACAATGGATCGATATAGCATCCGCAACACTGCAGACGCCGCCCCGATCCGTCTGTCCATCTACTGCTCCCTCTTCTCCCCACTCTTGAACAAGACCCCAAGATACTTGAACTCCTCGTTTCGGGGAAAAAACTCCTCCCCGACCCGGAGTGAGAACGCTACCTTTCTCCGGCTGAGAACCATGGCCTCAGACTTAGAGGTTCTGATTCTCATCCCGGCCGCTTCACACTCGGCTGCAAACCATCCCAGCGCGAGCTGGAGGTCTGTGTTCGAATGTGCCAATAGGACCACATCATGCGCACAAAGCAGAGACAGGATCCTAAGGCCACCGAACCCGAGACCCTCCGCCACTTGAAAATCTGTCCATAAAAATTAAGAACAGAATCGGTGACAAAGGGCAGCCTTGGCAGAGTCCAACCGCAACTGGAAACGAATCTGACCTACTCACGGCAATGCGAGCCAGACTCTGACTCCGACAGTACAGAGATTGGAAGCCCTGTAGTGTTGGCCAAAATCATTTAGACCAAAACAGCAGAAGTTGAAGGTTGCGTTTTTCTTAGCCGAGATCGTTCTTCTCAGGACAAAGGAGAGCATGCAAAGTAGATTTCACGCTAGCTGCTTTTATTTATGTTTTAGACGGATAACAGTTATCTTATGGTGGTCCAACCACCTCAGAATACAGAGATATTTAACGAGCTCGGGATCACCGCAGATCGTCGTCCTCCTGGAGTCTATCTGGGGTGAGCCCCGTTCAGCCTCAGTGATTGACTTTTATAGTCCTCCTACTGGGGCGGTGTTGGTGCGTTATCACGGTTTGGAGCCGTCCTGTCCAGGTGTTGTAGTTGAAGGTCGCCATATCAGCACATTTATATCGTTCGCACAGCACACTCATTGTCGGCGGTTACATTTTATCTTGTTCCCATAACATACTCATTTTAAGCAGTTACACCTGGCAGTTGTTGACTCATAGGACACGGCTTCATTGTACCCTTCATGGACTTGTTATTCCGATGATACATTCCTCAGTTCTCTTGTTGCCGCATAGTTAATTAGGCACAGTTATATTTCTCTACAGTAGCAATGGGCCATCCACTCCATACTCTCGGAGCAACCCCCAAAGGATGCCCCGAGGGACACGGTCGTAAGCCTTCTCCAGATCCACAAAGTACATGTGGACCGGTTGGGCAAACTCCCATGTCCCCTCCAGCACCCTCGAGAGGGTATAGAGATGGTTCAGCGATCCACAACCAGTACGAAAACCGCATTCTCATGCTCTCCAGTACCCTGACGTACACCTTCCCAGGGAGGCTGAGGAGTGTGATCCCCCGATAATTGGGACATATCCTCTGGTCCCCCTTCTTGAAAAGGAGAACCACCACCCCAGTCTGCCACTCCAGAGGTACTGCCCTCGATCTCCACGCAAGAGGAGATCATTAAATGGATTAACATGCATTAATCCAATTAACATGCATTAATCCAACAACATGCAATAATTCAATAACATGCATTAATCCAGTAACATGCAATAATCCAGTAACATGCATTAATCCAGAGGGATGTATAAAGAGGGACAGTGAGGAGAAAAAAGCTCAGTTTAGACTGCCAGGAGATCCCCTGGCAGTCTAAACCTATAGCATCATAGCTAAGAGCTATCTTATGCCAGCCTTAATTTTAACATTATCATAAAGGATATTTAAATGACTTGTAATCTTTTCGGAAAGCGTGTTTAACGGACTTATCATATTGGAAACAGCTTTCTGACATGCACAGACGATTCACACTCCCGTTCATATGGTGGCGATAATGCTTCGATGAGCTGGGTGCCAACCACCAACATCCACCCAGAAGAATAACACGACAAAGAATGGATGTGCGGAAGTGACTTTTTGCCTATTTAACCGTTCAAATATTATAAACTCTTTCAAAGTTGCAAGGAATAAATCACTCTCCAATGCAGACTGGTACTGTTTTGAAGTCGCCATATTTCACTAGCGCTGCAGGGCAGAAAAACTCAGCCGGGGCGTTACGTCACAACGCTGGGCATGCGCAGATACAACTCAAGCTGTTCGATACTGCGTGTACATGCAGTGACTGGCACTCGGAAAGGCTTTCCGAAAGGACTTAGTCTACATCCTTGCAAAGGAATGACATCTCATTCGGAAAGGTTCTTTCCATTCGAAAAGGAGTGTTTAAAATGCAACATTTTCTTTCCAATTAGACGTGTTTTCCGGATCTAATCAGAATTAGGCTGTCCATGTAAACCAACCTAATGGCTTTACAAGCTTTTCGGTGTGTCTGCTCCCGCTAAGCAGAGCTGACGAGAAGGCAGCTCAGAGTATCAGTGTCAGGCTGCTTGGAGCGGCTTTCTTCATCCCACCCTGTGCTCTGACATACTGGGACCAGTGCCAGCCCTGGAGCACATGTTGGTTTTAGCAGCTAGATATCCTGACAAGGGCGTACAGCAGCAGCGATAAGATGGTGGTCTGTCAAACGGGATGTTTTTAGTAAATGGAAATGGGATGATTAGATTTAACTGTCAAACAAGTTGATGTAATATGCTGTACTTAAGTATAATTTCAAGCGTTAAAAATTATCTTGATTCTAAATGTATGGTGGCAACGACACTGCAAAATTAAAAGTAAGCGTTCCCCCTTTGCACTACACACACAACTTTTTGTATGTAATATGTACATGCATCATCAATATTTTATTCATTTTCACATTCTTGCCCACGTAACAGAGGAAAAATGACAACTGCTTGTGGAAGAGAAGATGTCGCTGAAGCACCAGCCACCATCAAACAATCAATCAATCAATCTTTATTTATATAGTGCCAATTCACAACAACAGTTGCCTCAAGGTGCTTTCCAGAAAGAGCAGGTCTAGACCAAACTCTTTATATAATTATCTACAGGACCCAACAAATTCCTCCTTGAGCAAGCACAATGGCGAGAAAAAACTTTAACGGGCAGAAACCTCGAGCAGATCCAAGACTCAAGGTGGACGGCCTACTGCCATGACCGGTCGGGTTTGAAACCATCTATAAAGCAGAAGGATCCTATTGTTATTGTTGTCGTTATTACCGCAAACAAAGAATGGATGATGGGTAAATCCTGTGCAACTGATTAGTGGACGAAGATGAAGACCAAGTAATAGATCAGACATTAGACATGGGTAAAGAGGTAAAATGTCACAACACATTAGCAACAGTAAAACTAAAATATGAAACTCAACAAATACTTTCATGGTACTTTTACTTTACATGGTGTATTAAATCTAAGTAGAGGATACTTAGATACTGATACTCCTAGCAAAAAAAAATTAAATATAATAAATATATTATAAGAAATATAATTGTGTTGTTGATTGGATTCTGATTCTTGCCTACATGAAGCATGAGTTTCTGAATAAAAAGGAAGGAATCACAAATGTCAGATGTTAAAAGCTTCACCTGCAGCCCTGGTTCACAAGCTAAGTGGTTCTTTGTTAATTCATTTGAAATTAATTGACTAATTATCCAAATCAGCAATACTTTTCAAATACTACAAATTGGCCAATCTCTCCCCCTTACTTCCCCCAAACCCGTTTTCTCCCCACCAGCTCCAGAATCCCCTCCTACCCCCCATGTTTCTCTTTGTGTGGTGGATTGGATTACACTCAGTGTACGAAAAGAAACGAGGCGTCATGTCAGGGATTAAACTCAAGAACAAACGCCCTGTAGTCATTGAGAGAGAAGAGAGGGGTGGTCCATAATGTCATATCCCATTTTCTCTTTGTATCACCGTGAACAGCATAAAGACATAAAAATGAAATACTTTTTTTTATAGCAGATTTTACTTGTTTCTACCTATATATATCCTTCCTGACTGATTTTGCTCTAGTTTTGGATTTTGCTCGCGTCCTTGTCTCTACTGGTAGCAGGATGCAGACCTGTAGCCCGTTGATTGCACAGGTGGTCCAGCTCCACCAGGATTAATATCAACACTCTGATGCACATCCAAGAAGGTTTGCTTGTCTCTCAGCACAGTCTCAAGAACGTGGAAGAGATACCAGGATACGATTCGTTACATGAGGAAAGCTGAACAAGGCTGTAGAAGGGCAACAACCCAGCAGCAGGACCGGTATCTGCTCGTCAGTGTGAGGAGGAACAGGAGAAGCACTGCCAGAGCCTTGTAAAATGACCTCCAGATCTTAGCCAAAGGTCCACTGTCTGCTGGTAGGTACCGGGATGAAATCCTCAGTCCCACTGTCAGACGTTAAGCAGTAAACCCTGGGTTTCTCCTGGTGCATTCACCTCCATTTTCAATAACGTATCTCAGTGAAGCAGGGTTTTTTCTACAGAACCTCTCTAGTGTCAAAAGAACCAAGAGTAAATCTGTGTACTGTGACTCCCATAATATACTCTCAGACATAGTTCAGAATAATTCATAGCACAACTGGGTGATGATAGATACATTGGTGGTCTTTACTCTGCATAGTGTTCGATATTACTTAAAAGTTGGATGAAGAGTCAAGCTGCTTCAATTCTCTGAAGAAGCCACTTGATGAGTGGTGAAACATCTTCAAGCCGAAACAGAAGTCCAGTTGGTTTGGATGTAACCCACATGGTTTCTGGAAAGTTCCATCGTGGCTTGTTGGTTCAGAGTTTCTGCAACCACCAAGACATAAGACCTCATGTCTTATGTCATGAGTTTTGGTTCAGACATTTTACATTCCTGAAGAATGAAACTTATACATTTTGTTGATTCCTGACTTTCCATCTGGTACCACAATGAGATAAAAAATTTGTGATTGCATTCCAATCCATGTTCTTTCCATTTAATTGTCTGAATGCTGGTGTAAGTTGTTGTACTTCAGTAGCTACAGCCAAATACAGATACATGCCTGACTCTTATTTTAATTTGTTATATGGTACAACTCCAGTGACATTAAATCACTATTATATGTCTGGATGTTGGTACTTTAACTAGCTGATTCAACTGGCCACCTGTTATGTAAAGAGCATTCGATGACATCATCAGTCCATCATTATTTCTACCTCACAGTATGTTCTTTCATTTGGGTCTTTTGTTGTGCTAGTTCTATTTTCAGCGTGTTTATGGTTGTTTGCACATCTTGAATTATCTTTAACACTCTGTTTGCTATGATCTCAGGTCTTATCAGTATCCAGTTCTTCGCAGTTGGATCAACCCAGTTTCCCCTCAGGGATCATAAACTTTTACCTAATCTCAGCTGAGGCCATCTCTTTCTGATGCTTTCCTGTCTCAGCTCTTCTTCACTTTCTTCTTCTTCTCCTTCTTCCTCTGCTTGCCTTCCTGCCTGTCTGTCAGCCGGCAGAGAGGCGACAGCAAGTCTCCATGCAGTAAACCGATCCGCCTCGGAGAGGGCGCGAGGCAGAGCGGGAGAGGATTCCTGATATGGATATACCTCAGAAACTCAGCCAAACAAAGCCTCACCTGTTTTCTCGGACCTGCCGTGTTCCTCCACCGCCACCACCGCTTCCACCGCTGCTACTGCTGCTGTTGCAAGGCCACTTAGTTTGTACATTTTCTCGTCTGGGTATGTGTCCATTAGGGATTGTGGAAGCTTTCAAACACAGAAATACCTGTTAGTAGTTGTCGATAATTTCCCCAAATACCTTAATGCCAGCCCCCCTATACTACTCCTCTCCTGGTCTCCCAGAAAATTACTCCACTTACACTTCTCCCTTCTCCATTTTGGCTATCCAAAATCAGGGCCCCCAGGGCAGATCCCAGACATAAAAGTTAGCATTGAGGAGCCGAGTGTCCAATATCAGTTAATGTGAGATACAACTAATTAGTCCATTATCGGGCCCCCGCTCTCACCGACTTATAAATTGGAGCCACTCAAAGGTCGTTTATTATTTATCAGAGTGGGTGAGGGAGGGGGGAAGCTGCTGATCCTTCGTTTTGCTTGTTCAACACATCAAGATTAGTTTCAACTAGACCTTTTGGATGACTGCAACCTGCAAACACCAGAAAATACACACACTGGATGGCACTGATTTCTTCAGAATAAACAGCGGCTTGGTTGTCAGTTTGTGTCAAAAGAGGAACTTTGACTTCGAAGTTCAATAGGAAGTCATGTAAACGTGTTTTATATAGAATAATTAATGTGTTGAAAATGTTGTATTCCAGTTAGTTGAACATTCATGTGAAGTAATAATTTTGTGCTATGTGTCAAAAAAGTTCAGGAATATTAATTTACAAAACACAATGAGACAAATGTTTACTATTATATGTTATTTTATTTATAACGTAAACATATTTTAACTTAATAAGCATATCATTCAAATACTAAGACATTTTAAAATAGCCACCTCAAACTATACAAACATAGTGTGCCAACAGGCCCTCAGAAGTCAGAACAGGTCATTCATTTATAACAGGGTTGGCAGTTTGATCCCCAGCTCCTATATGTCCTTGGGTATGACACTGAAAACAATAACTCTCTTTTATCATGCAAGCACCTTATATCAACACTGTCTCCTAGAAAATATGTTTATAGAGAGGTAATTTACGAGAGAAAATGTGTTGTAAATATTTAAGAAAGATGTAGCTAGAAGGGTGCCGGCTGAAATTAGGCTACTTTTGGTGGAAGAAAAAGAAGATTGAAAGAGGGGCAATGTGTCTGGAGACAGATAGAGATTAGGAAAGGCAGGAGTATTGGAATAGTTGGAACTTTAAATGTCCCAGTATAATAGCAAACTTAAGTTCAATTGCTTTGGATTCAATCCACATGGGTCACCTCATACAAATATCTGGGGCTCCATCTGGACACTAAACTTGACAGGACATTAAACACAGACACCATTCACAGGAAGGGGCAGAACCACCTCTTCTTCCTGAGAAGACTTGGGTCCTTCAACATCTGCATTAAACTGCTGAACCAGAGAGGGTTCTGTGGTGGGTACAGAGCTGTACTCCCTTATATCAGTAGCAGTCCGTCTGTCTGTCCATCCATCCATCTGTCCATCCATTCATCCAAGTATCCTTGAGTGAAAGAGAAGTATGTTAGAGTTGTATAGGATATGTATGAGAGGAGTTTGACAGCAGTGATGGGTGCAGTAGAAGTGACGGATATGTTCAAGGTGGAGGTGGGACTGCACCAAGGATCATCTCTGAGCCCATGTTGTTTGCTCAGGTGATGGACAGGCTGACAGATGAGGTCAGACTGGACTCTCCATAGTATATGAGTTGCAACAAGAGTAGAGGAAAAGTTTACAATATGGAAGTGAGAGCAGCTCTACTGGATGGTTTAGAGCAGGGGTGTCAAACTCAATTGCAGAGGGGGTCAAAATTAAAGGTCAAGACCACATCTAGGGCTGAAAATGACTCAGACTATCCATTTTTAATGTGAGGTATTGTATTCTTATTTCATTAACTAACTTTATACAATTCTGAACAAGCCAACGGAATAGAAAAGACTCAAATTAAAGATTAAATACAAAATAGATCAGAATAACTAAACTTTGTGTCTCCCTCTCTAGGCATTAATAACAGACAGAAAAGTATATTTTAAGTTAAAAATTACATGTTAAATCAATCCGTTTTCAAACATCAACAAACATTTACTTTAAATGTACCATGGTAAATGGCTGGACTAATTCAGCCGTTTCAGTCTTCTGTCACAATAAAACAGTAAAAGTAGAAAACAGTCATGAAAGGCCTCCAGGTGTATTTCACATTAACTGTGAGCAACTTCATGGGTTTTCTTGTTCTTAATGCATCAGTACCGACAAATGTTGACCGGTTGTTGAAGTATCTGTGGTGAATGCGTTGTCTACCAGCAGGCCAGTTATTATAAAAATAAAATATTGTCTTGTGGGCCCGATATAATTGTTGTAGTGGCCGGATGTGGCTGTGTGGATAAGAAGAGGAGAAAACAGTGGGAAGACGCCTGTGGACATAAACAACTTCCAAAGGACCAACATTATTTTTTCAAATTTTGTACAAACTATGGGATGTAGAGTAAATTTAATGTTGCATTTATACAGCTGATACTGTCAAAACTTTCTTAAAGTATACAAGTCTTGACGGTCAGGGTAACCTTTCAGGTGAGAAATGTTTGTTAGATTCCTCATTTGGATGTATGAAGTTCATTGGTTTAAACAGTACTTGTAGCCTTTCTCCTTTTTAATGTAAGTCCGCCTCATGGATTATGTAATTCACCTGCAACCCCTTTCTTAAGACTTTATGTCACCATAACAATCAGGTTTTTATGTTACTTCCCCTTTCCCTAACGAGTTGGGTTGTAACATCTAGGATATCCCAAAACCTACATCTGGGTAAAATTTCACCCAAGTCTGTCCTGTTGTTTTTCTGTAATCCTTCTCACAAACATACAAAGAACCAACAGACAAACTCATTACCTTCCTTGGAGAGGTTATTCATCAAAAACACTGCATTATATGAAAACCCTTGTGTAAATATCACAGAAAATCAATTAAATACATCGTGTTAATGTGATGAATTGCCAGTAATATATAAATGGTAATTTTCCATGTACTTTAATCAAAAGATTTTCCTAATTATTAAGTGAGAAATTTAATTTTGCGAAAAAATCCTCTACAATCACAGGTTGTATTATTTTCTCCTTTGCCATCTTGTGGATGTACTGATGTCAAATAATTCGGCATGGGCATTACTAGATTTAAAGAGATGGAAAAATAAATAGGAAAAGAAATATGCTGGAGGACCCAAACCAAACCAGATCTGAGAATTTTCACTTATTGAACCAAGTCAGCACAGGCTCCACCACCAACCAAGAACTATTTCCTGTTCACTTTGGTTGAAGAGAGGTAAAGGAGGAAAGCATGATTAGGATGCGCCCAGGTCCGCCAAAATCAAATACCTATAATGGCTAAAACAGGTGCTGAGAATCCCACCTAGAACTAAGGAAGAAGATTTTAGGAGCAGGATAGGCTAATAGCGGCGATAGACGAAACATTGGCAGCTACCTATAATATCAGAAAGAAGGAGCACGAGAAGATCAAAAGGTATCAGAGGCTGAAGGAACAGCCTGAAGAGAGGTAGGAGGTGAAGGCCACAGTGGTCCCTGTGGTGAAAGGAGCATTAGTGACTTTGATCACTCCAGTTTAGAGAGTGTCTTTAGCAGAGTTTAGGTATTCTGCTGCAGGACTGAGTTCTCAGTCCTGGCGAGAGCAGTCCTGGAAAGAGCTACGATGCTATACTGCACATAATCATCTCTCTCTCTCTCTCGAAAAGAAAGCCAGCCTTGCTTACCTGTAACATTATGTTTAATTCAAACAGCATCAGTGTGTTTAGCCACAAACCACTACTTCGCTATAACAGACTCATTACGAGAGAGACTTCTAGTGTATTCATCTTTGTTACTGAAACACACACACACACACAAGCACACTTGCACACACACTGGCGTAAGACATTTACACACACACACACACACACATACACACAATCACACACGCCAACACGCACGCGAATGCACCCACACACACACACACACACACACACTCACACACACACGCACACACAAACAACCACACACTCAGACGCACACGCATACACACACACACAGCAGGAAGCCTCTGTGAAGAGGAAAACACTTGTTTAGTGTCAGAAACATTTTGCATTTTAATTATGATTCCTCTTTTCAGGCCAGGAATATTCAACATTGCTGCTCTTTCAATATAGATGGGTTTTAATATGTACTTTGAGCTGCCGATGAATATTATAATGTAGGGACACTTTACGTAGAGTAGATGTAAAATTAGGTTGTTGGGATTTCTCATTTTGCGCCATAGTGTCAAAAACCTGTAATCGGCCCTTTATGTCAATGTAATCCTCCGTATGTTTGTGCGGCTGTCCGTCATCGTCACAGTGCGAGAAAGCATCCTCCTGTTTACATCTAGGTGTCATTACAACAAGACAACAGCACATTAATGAAGAGAATGAGTGGAGTGTGTGTGCTTTTGTTTTCCATGCTAATCAGCCAGCTGATGCGGCTGCTCTCTGCTTTGTTCAGCTGAAACAAACAGAGCAGCATCACTGTCAGCATCACTCACTGAGATGGCATCCTTCTTCAAATCAATATTATTGTTTTGTTTTTATCCATCTTTGTTTATCTAGAAAAGGTTGGGCTGAGACTGGGAGACACCCAAAGCAACCAGACTGATGCTGAAGCATCTCCACAAGTAGGAGAATAAAGCTTTAGTTTGGCAAATGGGAGTTCTGGCTTTTTTGGTCATAAAAACAATGTGATTGTGATTTTAGTGGGCTTGCCCACCCAAGGGAGAGGAAGGGAACCGGAAGCTTGAACTGGGACTTGGATTTAGAGGAGCAAAGGAGGCAGGGGCTACATATTCAGGTGTGACAGTATGAAGGCCATTCAGATTCTCATTTCCACACCTTTATGATGATTCTCAGGAACCCTGATTATTCACTTATTATTCCTGCTTACTCTCTATGTTAATGAGAAGGCAGACTTGGAAGACTTGCTGTGTCTGCTGGGTCCTTACTTGGTAAGTACGTACTGGTTAGAGGTTCAAAATGGATCCAAATGAGAAAAGCAAACAAAATTAAATTAAATCAAACTTTTTTTATCAAAGCTGAAATTCACGCAAAGGGCAAAAAACAAAAACGGACAGACAAGCAAAACGTGAAGAAGCTGGCTTGAAGCCCTATTAGCTTGAGCCAACCCCATCCGCAGAGAAAAGTATAAATATACAAACTGTATGTACGTACGTGTGTTGTTGTTTTTGAGTGAGTTTCATGATAAAGAAGAACCTCTGGTAACTTTCTCATAGTTAGCAAACAAAATAAGGAAGGCACAAGGTCTAAATATGAAGGAAGATAACTGGTCTCCAGTAGGAAAACTACAAAGATAAGACGTGGACATCACACCTGAGGAGTGACTCTTCCAGTATAAGCATAAAATAATAAATAGAGTCCTCAAGCCATGATATCTATTTAAAAGCCCTCTGTGGTTAGCAAAAAAATTGTAAATCACAAAGAAAAAAGTATGGTACAGTAGGGTACCCTATCTTCTTCTTTGTTTTTCAGTTGTTCCCTTTTTGGGTCACCACAGCAGATCATCAGTTTCCGTCCCTTGTGACCACCGGTACCCTGCTGGCTAGCTGTACCAAGGATGGTTTTTGTTAATCCGATCCCCAATTGATCCGATTTGGAAATCAGTTTCCGCATGGTACACATGTACAGTACCTAATATAGAAGTCCATGGGCATGACTGTATAGCAAACTGATGTTATAGCAACCGTAAAAAATGAGGTAGTACCAAGGATAGTTCCGATGAGGACTGTCCTCAGTGTGCCCCGACAGGGTTGTGTCACCAGAGCGGGGACTGTCACCAGTCAAGGGCGTCAAGGATCTACCGCATTGTTGGCAACCCACCCGACCCATATTTAAACAGGACAAGAGGAGTCTAACAAATCAGTATTCCCTAAGGGCATAGGTCTCAGACAGTAAGATAATGCCCTCTGCCATACAGCAAAAGGTGTTCACAAACATAACAATCAGTTCATGGTTTCCCCCAAATCTCAATCCAATCAGGCTTCTATTGGATGTGCTGGACAAACAAGGCGGATCCATGTAGGCTCCACCTTACAACTTACAGGACTTCAAGCATCAGCTGCTAATGTCTTGGTGCTAGAGACCCCAACACACCTCTAGAGGTCCTCTGTAGTCCATGCCCTGGGTCAAAGCTTGGCATGGACTGGGTCAACACTGTTTTGGTGCTAAAAGTTGGACCTAAACAATATTAGGCAGGAGGTTGTAATGTTATGGCTGATTAGAATTATAATGAAACACAAGGATTGTTCTACAACACAATAATTACTTTTTACTTTTCAGCCGTGAAGTACATTGTGCTGATAGCACATAGTTTGACAAAGGTAAGATTTGGGATATTTTACTTGCATTTAAGTAAGAACTGTTTTTGGACCGTTAATGATCTGAATGTAGGATCCCCCAAAATGAAAACCATTAATATTTAGTTTAGTTTTAAGCGAAGATTAAGGACTAGCATTGTAAACAATTTGTTCAGTACTCTATTTTACAGCTCTGCATGTGTGTTTATTTGTGTGTGTGGGAGAACTCTCTACATTACGTTTTCCCAACAACCACACTGAGTTTACAGACAAAAAGGCAACAAATATCAAACATCCCCAAATTCCTGCTGTCTCTTGGGTTTATCTGAATGTGTGCTTCACATTAAACATCATATCACAGTTTTTTTGCTTGTTAAACCTGTGTGTCTGTTCGTGTCTCTGTGTTAGTGTGTCGGTGATCAGGGGAATTCAGCAACTCCCCAACAGTCTGTCACTGTTTATCTTTGGTTTACATCCTCCTTCATTCATTTCAAGAATTTTGCTTCTATTGATTCTTCATTTTCCCAAAGTTATAGTGTCTTGTTTAGTCCGGTGTTACTTTGGTCAATTCATACCATGAGTCAGGTGGTATTCTATATTTTTCTGAGAACTTTGGATTCTAAGACCATGCCGGCGTGACCCCTAACCTTTATACTACATGGTTTTGTGTTCAGTACACTAATACGGCATTTTAAAGAGAATAAAGAACAGGTCAGAAACATGATTTTGCGATTCAAAAAACGTACAAGAAATTTGTATGTTGAACATTATTTAATGAGGTTTATAAAAGCTTAAGGTTGGAGTTACTGCCAAAATGATCCCAGAGGGTAAAGAAGACCAAAACCAAGACTTTTCTACTGTAATTTATGAGTTGGTGTCATTAATTAGTCATTGGGGCTTCGCTCATCCCAGCAATCTTAATATTTTCATGTAGTAATCAAACCATCTTCATCTAATTTAAGAGGGAAAAGGAAAAGATTTGTTAGGTACTGCTTTAATAAAAGGCAATGGTCATGTGAAAAGGTGTGTTTTTACGGCACTAAATAAGAAATGAACAAAAAGAGTGAAATCTCATTTTCAATCTTTTTTTCCGCTCCAGGACCAAAACTGAAACGCCCCAGCCTCTCCTGTGGTAAATACCCTCTCTTGTGCGAGACTATGATGTCAGCGTAACTAGATCCAGAAGAGAATCACTGAAACAGTGATTCGTAGGATCATGACTGAAACAGAAATTAACATTGAACCAAACCAGATCTTAATAATAATAATAATAATAAAAATAATAATCCATTGAATTTATAACGTACTTTACATTTGGATCAAATCTCAAAATCTTAAAAAAATCAAGGAGCATTGATTAAAACTATTACACTCTCCCTATTAGGGACAAAGCTTAAATACCGAAGAGCATCGATCTAACTCTGCGAGCCAAAGTACCAGAGAATATAACGATGAATCAGAAGACAATATCGGACAAAAGCCAGAATTAGCACTTTGAGATTTGATCCAAATGTGAAGTGCATTATAAATTAAATGTATTATTATTATTATTAGAATGACACTGCAGGAGATCCGGGGAAAGTGAACTTGCAGACAAATGGAGATTGGAACTGTAGTTGGATTCGAAATTCAAGATTAAACATTATATTAAAAAAATGCTGATAACTAGTATTTTATGGGAATTTTGTATTGAATAAATTGATTAAAAAACAACACAAAAATAAATAAGTGTGGACAGTATGTATTGACCATCTCTTCACAATAACTTTGTAACCACATTCATTTCTTTTGTTTTTTGTTGTTGTCTTTTTTTTTCTCCAAAAATTGCCTCACTGCAAAGTAGGAAATGTATTGTAATGTTAAACAGAGAAATCACTTCTCATGAAATATCAGGATGAGGTGCATTCATTTCTCCCTTGGAATCTCATGTACATGAGATTCATCATGAAAACTTGTAGTGTGTGATGCCCCATTAGTTTCAAATCCTCCAGTATGAGCATTTTGACATTCAGGGCAAGAATATCTCTGGAGATTGTCTCTATATGTGTGATGAAATCTGACTGCGATTAAACAATGTATGTAAAGTGATCTCAGCTTTATAATGCAACATTTTTTTAAAATTAAATCAAACCAATTGATCAACCAGAGCTGAAATTGATTTACTATTTACTAATGTACTATACTGACGCTCAAACGTATGGGTCAAAACTTCAACCAGTCATAAATCAGCACAGGGAGAACTTCCGGTTTAGGTTAAGAATTTAAAAACTGCCCAAATAAATTAGTTCTAGCTAACATGCGTATTAGTCAATACTGAGGTACTTTATGTAACGTTTATACTGTAACGATACGGTTTTCCCAAAATGTCTGTGTAGTAAATCCATACTCCCTCAGTTATTGGTTAGTTATAAAGCTTACATGTTAGCTAGATAATATCAGCTCTGAAATAAGCAATGCTTAGTTTATTGGTTTATTATTTGCAGGCAGCACAGTGGTGCAGTGGGTTTCACAGTTGCCTCATAGTAAGAAGGTTATGGGTTCAATTCCACCTCTGCCTGGGTTGATTTGAACCAATTCTGGTTGAAGTTGGCCAGCTCCACCTGTGTTCACATGTAGCGTTTCTTTAGGTTATGTGGTGACTCTAAATTGCCTGTAGGTGTGAATGTTTGCATTAACGGTCGTTAGTCCAGGGTGCACTTATGTCTTACCCTCCTTTTCAGCTGGGCTTGTCTCCATCTGGATAAGGGATTTAAAAAATGGATGGATGGATAGTTCATGTGCAATTGAAGCCTGGTGTTGGGAGTCTCTATATATGAAGATACTTAAAAAACAATAGTTTTGAACAAATGCTGGATTGTCGACAAATAGTTTAGTCACATATGCACACACACACATAAAAAATTGGCCTAAATTACTTGCTAACATTAGCATATCTGTACTCTATCCTTGTTAAAAAATAGTTTTAGTTTCACTCAGATTTAAAAGAGATAGTTTGACGGACAAATACATAGTAAGATATCTGACAAACTATCTACCGTAGCTGTTTCATATTGTTTCCAGTCTTTCCACTCTATCATTCTGTTTTCTTCACCTTATCCGGGGTCGGGTTGTCATGGCAGTAGGATAAGAAGGGCACCCTCTCCTCAGCAATAATCTCCAGCTCATAAAGTCCATAGATATAATGTCCCTCTAGCGAGTTGTGGGTCTAACCTGGCTCTCCTCCTAGTTGGATGGGGTTTGGAAAATCTCCAAACCGTGCCATCCTGGAGGCATCCTAATGAGATGTCCGAAACATGTCGACGGGCTTCTTTCAACGCGAAGAAGCAGCGACTCCACTCCGAGCTCCCGCCAATTGTTAGAGCTCCACATCTTATCTCTAAAGCTGAGCCCAGCCACCATATGAAAAGAAACTAATTTCAGCTGTTTCTATCCTTGACCTCATTCCTTTTGTAAATGTGTGGGCTCGCGACCATAGGTGAGGGTTGGAACATAGATGCACTGGCAAATTGAGCTCTGTCTTTACCACAACAGACTGATACAACACCTGCATTACTGCTGATGCTGCACAAAACCACACGTCCATCTCAACGTCCACTGTCCCACCACTCGAGAACAGAAAAATAAGATACCAAAACTTTTGGGTCTTTGCACTAGACATTACATTAGACACATACTTAACCTAGTCCTAGACCTAGTCTAAAGATGAAACTCATATCCATTTAAAAAATAAGACTCTGAAAAGAAAGAGAAGATGATGTCACAAAACATTCCTTTGTTTTCTGTCACCTTTTCCAATCATAAATTGTCAAAACATACAAAAGATGAGCTTGAAAGCTGAGCAACAAAATGCCATCTCTGTCGTCAGTGGAAAAAGAGAAGAATATGTGAAGTGTTTAATCTGTGTTATATATATATATATATATATATATATATATATATATTCATATGTGGGTATATCATTGTGTACACATGAGGAGAATGTGTATACATGCATCTGTGCCTTTGTTTATTTTGTGTGGCAAGTGTTTGTGCGTTAATCACTGTCAGACTAGCCTCAGGACAGGTGGTGTTGTCTTTAAATCCCAGCTGTACCTGCTCCACCTAATAACTCTTTGTTTGTGTGTGTGTGTGTGTGTGTGTGTGTGTGTGGGTGTATATATTTTTGTAACTAAGTATCTTGGGATGTGGTTGATGATCCGATTCACTGGAGGCAGCAGTGTTTCCCTCAAAATCACACCTCCACACCCTAAATACACTCAACGCTGTATTAAATCCTGCCACTGTTGTTTGTGTGCTTGTATATTTCTTTGTGTGTGTCTGTATGTTTGTGTGTTTGTGAATTTTCACAGACTGTTATCTTCCCCTTGAGCTTGTGTTTTCTTCTTCCTCCATTCTCTCTGGTCCCTCGACATTATTTTTCTATCTCATTTTTCCCCCGAAGAGCTCCGTTTAGGCAACGTTTTATTGTTCTACTAGAGACAGACAGAAACATGGCGATATTTTCACACAAAGAACAGTGATAGTGTTAAGGTAGTGGAAGAAATTATATTGTATGTCTGTGATGTTCTTTGTTTGTATTTGTGTGTGTATGTTTGTGAGGAATAGAGGATTTCTATTATCATTCCAAAACACGTAGACAGGATTGGGAATTCATTTCAGTTTTCAAGAAACCAGATTGGGAATTAATGCTAAAACAGAAGCTGCAGTACTAAAATAGACATTGGATAAAAACAATACAATTAAATGTCCGACTGTAATATAATATATAGTCAATATCACAAAGATAAAATGAACATGAAAACTATATTTGGGCATGAGAAGTCGCAGCAATGGGTTTAAAAGAAACTTGAAGACTGAGATACTTTCCGTATCAGAAGATTTTGAGTTTGGCAAGCTTATTCAGGGAAGAGGCTGTTCTTCAGGCTGGTGGTTCTGGCCTTGATACTGCATAGCCTCCTTTCTGATGGGAGGGGGCCAACAGACTGCTTTCAGAGTGGGTAAGGTCCATTATGCAGGAGGTCCTATTTATGCACCGGCTGATAATAATGCCACTTAAAGTAGGCTTTATTATCAGCCTACTTTAGTGGCATCACAGTCCTGATGCCACTGATCTCTCTGCAGTACTATCCACCTGTTGCAGTTCAACCTTTGTCTGCAGCTGCTCAGTTGCCTTACCAAACAGTGATGCAGGAAGTTAGTGAGAACTGGAGTTGCAATCATGTGTGCTTTAGTTTCCTTATGAATTAGGGGGGATGTTGGGTCTTCTTTCACCATTCTGGGTGTCTGGTTATGTTGTCAGCCATCTGTGTGATCAAATATTTGAGGAAGGAGACCACCTCTACTTTCACGACCTGATGTAGAGGGGAGAGGAAGTGGTGCTGTTCCACAATCATCACCTTCATTTTCTCCATGTTGATGAAGGGTTGTTTGCGTCACACCAGGCCTCCACTCCTTCCAATTCCTGCCTGTACAGGTACTCATCTCTGTAAGTGATGAATCTCATCAGACCTGTGTCATCTGCAAGTTTCAAAATAGCATTAGCTTGGCTCTCAGCAGGGGAACTCAGGACACATTATTGGTGGGAGAAATGATGTTAGAGATTCTGACAGACTGAAGTCCATGTTAAAAAGTCCACGGCCAAGTGGCATAATGAGGAGCTCCGATCCAGTAGTGACAGTTTCCAGACTAGGGTTTGAAGGATGATAGTTTTAAAAGAAGAACTTCAGTATAGAAAAGGACAATTTGCCAAAAGATTCCTTGTTGTTTAAATGAGTGATTCCAGGTGAACTAGTGATAAGATAGTAAAGAATTCTGTCTGTATCACTTTTTTACTAGATGTGCTTTTAATGTATTGAAAGACCAGCCTTTTGAAACAGTTCATAATTAAAGGCTGAGTACAACTCCCCAATAATCCTTTAGGCATGCTAGAGTTGAGGTCTTGGGGACCGGAATAACAATGGCCGTCTTAAGATTTGTTGGCACATTTTCTTTGTATGTGATGAAAATGTCCACAAATACCTCTAAGAACTGGTTTTTGCAAAGTCCCGACAAACCCTTCCCGAAGATTTGTCTGGGCCTGACACCTAATGAGTAATACCCTTCATC
>VRLP01003440.1:0-64310 GCA_009660295.1 Lophius piscatorius
GGGGAGCTAAGGATTCAGGGTCTTGCTCAAGGACCCTACGACAAGTAGACCCTGGTGGGATTCGAACCGGCTACCTTCCGATCTTCTGATTGGGAGACGGCCGCTCTACCCACTGAGCCACAGCCGCCACTGTGCGTATTTGTTTTCTGGATAAGAAATCTAATCTCAAGAGTGAAACTGTAAAACTCAACTCCACACCTCGTGAACTTTGAGTAAAATATCTTACGAGTGCAGTACTACTAACCATCTCATATATTTTCGAATGTTGATCAATTGCAGAAACAAAGGCTTATCATACATCCAAAGACATGACTTCTCTTGAGTTTGTATGATTCATAGATCTATGTGCCAAAACTGCCATATATGAGCCCCTGATAATGGGATTATTTATATTGTGGTCTGGGTCAATACTGTGTTTTAATTGGTTGCAAGTTGTCTATTATTATCTAATAATGGATGCCCTTTTGCAATATAGTCTTTTCCCCATTTTGATTTAATGATCTCACAGCAGACATTTTGATACTCAGATTAATTGCTTGATTAAAAGTACAATAAAGAACAATGAGTGTAAATCTTCAGTGCTTCATCTACATTGGTGGCTGTAGCTCATCTGCTGCAAGCAGATGACACTGCCCTTCTGAACTTCTGAACTCCTTTGTAGGCTCATCCAATCGTATTGGTTATGAGGGCGGCACCTAACAGATTTGTGTTCAATGGTGGGATAGTTAAAGGCTTATAAGAGCTAAGTGGAAGAGTTGTATCTAAGTTTGTTGTAACTACAGTGAAATCTTTTCATTAGATAGAAACGTTAGGAGTGTTAGACTGATTATGCCATCTTCAAATCCAACCTTAATGTAGAAACAGAGAAATACAATTCATGTAAGTAGCAACTCAATTTTTTTTTTTTAATTGAATAAATACATTTTCACCTTTGGTAAATGACCAAATTATGTCCTAGCACTGAATTACTCTTTACTGTTTTTGTTATACAAATAACATAATATTTTTGTAAGTCCAGAAAAATTGTGGTTAAATAATTTTGCAACAAGATAAAGTGAAGGCTTACATTCCACTAAATCAGCTGCGACTGCGATCATGGCTGTGTTGAAGGAGAGACTAGATGTCAATCACAACATGACTATCGAAAAATATATATCCATGTTTTGGTTTTAAGTCGTCAAGAGAAGAAAGAGGCATATCTTCGTATTGGCACTTGTAAAGTTAGTAAAATTATGGAATTGTCATTGCTGGTGCAGATGCTGTGTGTTATAACGAATATCTCAAAAATGCCTCCATGGATCATTTTCAAATTTTATATCTTGACAAACGTTGAGAGAGAGCTGGATTGATTTTGTGAAAGTTCGGACAGACTTTTTCAACTGTTGGTCCAATTTAGTTCAATTGGTCTATGTGAAACCATTTTAATGGATTTACCTTTTTTATGCGTTTTACTCTAATAGTTGATACAATATTTCACTCACTAGGAGTAGCTTTTTACAATTCTTACCGTTCTTGTTGTTGTACTTTATTTATCCATTGCTTAAATAAAGTAGTAAGTGCAAATTTTGTGTTCATATGAATCAACTCAAAGATATCTATCCTGTATATATCATAATTTCCTCCATTAGTTCATATTTTACTCACTAGGAGGAGATGAGAGTTTTTTTTGTAGAGTTTTTGTCACGCCTCTGTGTTCCTTTCTCCCTCTGTATCTGTCTTGTGATTGGTCATCATGCTCACCTGTGTTTCCCCTCCAGCTGTGTCTCATTGTCTCGTTATGTCTGTGTATAAAGTCTGTCCTTACCTTCACTTCTGTGCCAGTTCGTTGCATGATGTCCTCGTGTCGTCACCCCTCCCTACCCCTCCCAACCCCTCCCAGTGTATCGTGAGTAACCTGTAGTGTTTCAGTTCCTGTTTTTCCTCGTGTCTTGTAGTGAAATAAATATATTTTGTACTAGCTCTACGTTGTATGCGTCTGCATTTGGGTCCGGGCAAAACCCCACAGAAGTGCCTAACAGAACGAAATGGCCAGAATGGATCCAGCGGACGCACCACTGGACATTGAGATAAATGAGTTGACTTACACCCTCATCTGCATCCATGTGGAGTTGGTGAAGAGTCCTCACAAGGAAGTACAGCAGGCCGCTCTCCGCATCGCTCGCCGGAAGGTCTCTGCCCAACCCTGGCTGTGGGATTTCCTGCCAGAATGGTTAAGGACCTTTGTGGAGAACCCGGACGCGCTGCCAGCATGTTCTCGGCCCCAGCCTGTTGGTTTTTCTCCTGCTCCAGCCCCCGTGTTTGCTAGCCACCAGTCGGCTAGTCCTCTTTCTGCTGCGGCTCCGGAGTCCGCTGGCCTCCTACCCGCTAACCCTCAGCCACCATCATCGCCTGAGGTAACCGGTAGGCTCCCTGTGGTTGATGCTAATTGGGGCTCTCTTTTTGAGGGAACCTGGCTGGCAATAAAACCGGTCCCCAAAAAGAGATGAGGCCGGTGCCGACCTTCATCGCTGCCCAGCTCTTTGTCCTCACCGCTGCCCAGCTCTTCATCCTTACCGCTGCCCAGCGCCGTGGAGGACCCGCTACCCAGCGCTGTGGAGGATCAGGTTGGAGTTTTCGTGAATTTGGTGCTCAACGCTTCCAAGGCTCCCGTTCCGAGTGCTTCCAAGGCTCCCGTTCCGAGCGCTTCCAAGGCTCCCGTTCCGAGCGCTTCCAAGGCTCCCGTTCCGAGCGCTTCCAAGGCTCCCGTTCCGAGCGCTTCCAAGGCTCCCGTTCCGAGCGCTTCCAAGGCTCCCGTTCCTAGCGCTCCCGTGATCCCTCTCCCGTGATCCCTCTCCCGTGATCCCTCTCCCGTGATCCCTCTCCCGGCGCCTCCAGTGATCCTTCTCCCGACTCCTCCAGTGATCCTTCTCCCGGCTCCTCCAGTGATCCCTCTGCCGGCTCCTCCAGTGATCCCTCTGCCGGCTCCTCCAGTGATCCCTCTGCCGGCTCCTCCAGTGATCCCTCTGCCGGCTCCTCCAGTGATCCCTCTGCCGGCGCCTCCAGTGATGCCTCTGCCGGCGCCTCCAGTGACTCCTCTCCCCATGACGCCTCTTCCGGCTCCTCCAATGACTCCTCTCCCTGTGACTCCTCTCCCCGTGACTCCTCTTCTGGCTCCTCCAGTGACTCCTCTTCTGGCTCCTCCAGTGACTCCTCTTCCGGCTCCTCTTCCGGCTCCTCCCGTGGCTCCTCCCGTGGCTCCTCCTCCCGTGACTCCTCTTCCGGCTCCTCCAGTGGCTCCTCTTCCCGTGACGCCTCTTCCGGCTCCTCCAGTGGCTCCTCTTCCCGTGACGCCTCTTCCGGCTCCTCCAGTGACTCCTCTCCCCGTGACTCCTTTTCCGGCTCCTCCAGTGACTCCTCTCCCCGTGACGCCTCTTCCGGCTCCTCCAGTGACTCCTCTCCCCGTGACGCCTCTTCCGGCTCCTCCAGTGACTCCTCTCCCCGTGACTCCTCTCCCCGTGACTCCTCTCCCCGTGACTCCTCTCCCGACTCCCTCAGTGACGTCCTCACTGACTTTGCACTCCAGTGCTCCGTTCCCAGATACTGACCCCTACTCTAGCTCCGTGTTCCACGGTTACCGAGATCTTGACTCAGAGTCCTTAACTGCCCCTGGTTTCTGGTTGGCCTCCACCCAATGTCAGCTAGAGAGCCCAGAGAGGTTTCGTCCTCGTCGGCTCCTAGAGGCACCTCGCCACAGGCGACCGGAGAAGTCTCTCCTTCGCCATCTTGCCCGCTGGCCACCGGCTCGGCCCCCTGAAGGCTCTTTCCACCGCCACTGCTGGCGGCCTCGTGACCGGGTTCGCCTCCACGGGCGACCTCCTCCTCCTCCTCGTGATCGGGTTCGCCTCCACGGGCGACCTCCTCCTCCTCGTGACCGGGTTCGCCTCCACGGGCGACCTCCTCCTCCTCCTCCTCCTCCTCCTCGTGATCGGGTTCGCCTCCACGGGCGACCTCCTCCTCCTCGTGATCGGGTTCGCCTCCACGGGCGACCTCCCCCTCCTCGTGACTGGGTTCGCCTCCACGGACGACCTCCCCCTCCTCGTGACTGGGTTCGCCTCCACGGGCGCCCGCCTCCTCGAACACCAGAGTGGTCACTCTGGTGCTGCCTGGTTCCGGCCCTGCCTTCAGGTCGTCCACCGGACAGTATAGGGTTGCTGGACCATACATACCATACTTCAAATATTAAACTGAACCTAATACTGTGGCAAACTTATTACAAACATCAGTACAGTTAATGTTTTCAGAACAGATTATACAGAATTATACAGTTCACGCAGAATTGATACTGTATTTATTATATGCAACACCAGAAAAAGAATTAAAGAGGAAACATAAAAATTAAGAAAATGCCCCTGGACCTCACAGGGCAAAACCAAAAGAAAAATGTGTTGATTTGGTTTCAAACTTAGTCTTCAAGCATACCAGAAAATACAAATAGCTTCAGTTTTGTAACTAAGGGCTTCACTAGATGGGTTTACATTGACCGCTTCATTTCGAATAAAATTGGAATAAAAGCCTAATCACAAAGAAAATGCTTCATGTAAACACCCCACTCTGAATGAGAATTCCTTTTCAGTCTGAAGTTTCATTCCATTGCAGGAAGGTAGAATAAGTCTTTCGGAATAATTATCAGAAAGACAACTATAGCACGGAAACGGTGGATCAAAATACTTGGTGGTCAGTGCGCGCCTGGTGGCGTAAGCCACGTGTCAATGCCGGTATTTAATGATCTAGGACACAGCAGAGAGTTTGTTTTTAAAACAACGTCTCAAAGAATGAAAAATGGAAAAGTAAGAAATCAAGAACTCTATAAACATGGCCAAGCAAAAACGTTAGGAGGCGAGATAGAAATAAAAAACCACCGGAGAACCTTGAAGATACCAATTATAAGGGTAAATCCCACAAAAACAAAAGTGGTTCAGAAGCACCAACTTCATAAATTAATGCAACAATAAATTAATTAATTGAAGAAGTAGACCTCTGTGTATGTCGCTGAACATCAGTGGGTATGGGTTTTCAGGATGAATCGCATGACGAGGAGTTTCTACTTTAACGTAACGTTGGATGATGTCGATGTTAAATTTACCGCACAGCATGACCTCAATAATGACTTAATGTTAGGTAACACTGTAAAGATGTTGCATTAATCTGAGTACAACTACTCTGAGGTGCCGATAAGGTTTTTTTTTTCATCGCTAACCTGCAATGATCACATTATAAACACCAATCTTCTAATAAAATACATAATATATGATTGATCAATATATGGTTGATTTTGCACTCGTCACACAGCTGTTTACAGTAAGTGAATGCATCGGCACATGTAAACACCAGATCCAATTTTGCTATCACTGCTCATGTCAGAAGTTAAGCCAATAAATTTTTCCTTGGGAATGATTTCAGTCAGAATGAAGAAAAATGGCCATTTAATCCCGGCAGCTAAAGTCTTCTCTGCTTTTAAGAACAAGATGACTGAAATGGGCAGACAGTATAATACAGGAGAAGAGAGTGGAGCCCAGATGGAGACAAAGGCATTGAGAAACAACGAAAAGCAACCAGATAAAGGGAAGAAATGAGGGAGTAAGTGATGAATGGTGGGTGTGTGGTAGACAGAGAGGAGAGGAAAGAGACTCATGTC
The DNA here is from genome assembly GCA_009660295.1 of Lophius piscatorius. NCBI lineage: Eukaryota > Metazoa > Chordata > Actinopteri > Lophiiformes > Lophiidae > Lophius > Lophius piscatorius. Next base: position 5,675 of record VRLP01003440.1, read on the forward strand.
AGGGAAGAGAGCGATGAAAATGACTGCAGAGAGAAGAGAAAGAGATGCTTGACTGCTTGTGTCTTTTGTGCCGGGCACTGATGGCCCTCGGGCGGCTAGGATGATGGGCACATGAATCAGAGGCTGTCTGTCTGAGAAGTGGCTTAAAAAAAGGGCCTGAAGATTGTAAAGAGAGAGGGAGAGGAGAAAGAGAAGTACAAAGAAGGATGGAATGAAAAACAAGAGGAGTAGAAATGTACGGACGAGCCGCATGGCAAAACAACTGATCAAAGGAGGGGAGTAACGAGGGAGTAGGAGGTGAGGGGGAGAGATAATGGGAGATAAAAGTGCGAACAGAAAGGACAGAGAGCAAAAAGGAGAAAATGTCTTTGTCTGGGCTTACAGAGTTGACATCTGTGCTTTACAATCTAATAGAGAGTAATAAAAATTGATGGGATGGGAAGATAAATGAGGAGAAAAGAAGGGTAGAGGAAGGATGAGGTGGAAAGGAAGACGAGGAAGATTGGCTTCTACAACTGTTTTAATATTGTTCCCTCGTTTTCAAGTATATTTTCTCCATTTATATGCAAATGAATAATGTCAAAGTCAAGTTTGTAGATATAATTTGTGGCATTTTTATACATGCATTGTCTGTTTTGCTACTTCCTGTCTGAGTTAAATCAATATGTAAATCAATCAACATCTGCAGAGCTCACAGGGACTTTTTCATGTGTTTGAATAAATTTGGTTTCTGCTGATGGACTGGAAACTATTGAGCCGACACTCACCAGTGTAAGTATCAACTCTTTATGCTCCCAAGTACTGCTCAAACATGTGCCTCTTAAAGTGGCTGTAATCATGCAACGTTCGCAATACTATATGCACTCAAAGAAATTAATTATTGTATAGTTAAAATTCAAGTTCTTTCATGTTTGATTTTATTTAAATAATCATGTCTTTAAAATATGTGTTTTCAAATTTCATGGAATCAGCATGAATTTGTTTATGAAAAAAAATAAAAGTAAATGTGTTAAAAAATATGAACAAGTTTTATAGAACAAGCAGGATTATTATTTTTTATGATTTTGGTTTAGATATAATTGAAAGGAAATTCTGTTGTTCTGAATGAGAAATGTATTTAAAACACATGAGGTTTATCAGAACTATTACATAAATATAATTTTTACTTGTTTCATTCATGATTTAATGACAGAAACTCATCACATCATGTTTATTAGCTTGTATATGTTAAAATAATGCAATCCAAATACATGGCAATTTTACATGTAATAGAACTCCTCAAATTAAATGTAAAGTTGTGTCAGAAAAACAGTGTCTTTTTTATTAATCAAAACAGTGAATAAAATATGAACTATTAGAGTAAAATATTATAAATACAAGATAGATCTCCTTGAGTCTATTCATATGCACCATATTTGGAATGAATCGAAACAATACCTTTGGAGACAAAGTTCCCCCTAGCGAAGGAAATGTACTACCACCAATTTTCAAAATCATCCACTTCTTCCTCACAACACGGTCTGCTGGATATAATATTGAAATGATCTATGAAATATTTTTTGAGCTATCGCGTTAACACGATCTACAGCATTAGACGATGACAATCCCATAATATGGCCACAGTTTTTGGGATATAATAAACCAGTTGAAATTTCTTTTGCGCCCGGACTCTTCAGGAAGATGGTGATCGAAGGGTATCTGACTGAGCAGTATCAAGGTATATCTCCCTTTGGAGACATAAGATATAAAGATAGTTTGGATGCTGGTGGTGGTGGCTGATGACTCTGCTGAGACTAATGAATGATGAGGTTGCGAGGACTAGGCAGAAATAAGGAATACAGCAGATGAACATTAAGATGTGTCACTGTGATTGGACATGGCTGATTGAGAACATCAGCTGATGCCTCAAACCATGACGTGTATGATTAAGACTTGCATCTGTGAAAGTTGGGGATAATGGAGTGGAATTAGCAGTAACTATAGCCCAAGTGTATAAAGAAATAGCCCTCCTGAATGCACCATTAAATACAGAAAATAATCTGAACCTGACTTTCAATAGGTCTTTATTTTCATGTTCCTCCTTGTACAAAGTTTTTAATCAATAGTTTGTATATTTTCTTTGACTCACACTTTTTCCATTAAGAGATAGAAAAGACCAGTAATGAGTGACTATCGGTGATGAACTGGCGACAACGTCATGGGAGCCCAAGACCTGTGGATGTTAGAAATGAAAATGGTTACAGAAGGCTTGCCCATGTTCTTATCCAACAGAAGAGCTTCATAGTACAAATTGCCAAAAAAGATAAAAAGGTGTCAGAATGCACAGTCTACTGCATTACGGTTTCGATGGCAGAAGATGGACACAATATTAGTGGTGGTTTGAATGTTCTGGCTGATTGTGCTAAGTTAATAGAATACTGAAAAAAAACGCCATATGATTTCTACTAAGGAAATTCTATATTTCATTAAGAAATCATCAAAACCAAACTAGGATGTTATTAATCATTTTTTCTAACTTTGAGTTGTGATTGCAGCAGTTTATTAAGATTGATTTGATGCCTTCTACCCCACATAGGGACAAAAAGGACCAATTAACCAACTGGCCAAGGTAATAATGGTTGGTTGCTTGTTTCCTGGGTTTGATTTTTAATCTGAATTGCCATATGTAAATATTTAAACATGCTTTCAACAAAAGGTAAGATATTTTCCAAATGTCAGAACTTATGGTCTGGTCAATGTGATGAAAAGCATAATAGAGATACCACTGAGTCTGTGGAGGCACCCATAATTATGGACTGTGGTTAAGCTCCTTTTCACAATGGAGCTCTCTTGCAGTACTGCTGCTACTGATTGTGATGGTTTTATTTTACATGATCTCTGCCTGTCAGTGAGCTGTCTGCCAATTCAAATCCTGACGCTTGAGCAAAACACAAAAAAACTGGTACATTGTCACCAAGTCCAGAAGAGAAACTCAGAACCCCTCCAACTCTCTGCATTAGCCTCACATTCTTTAATTTCTCTCTCCTCTTTGTGTTCCTGCACATGTCTCTCGCTCTATCCATATCAGACTAATTTGGAGCTCTGGCCTCATTCCAACACTCTCCCAGTGGAACAGCTGGTTTCAATCAGGTCCCATTTTAGGTCCACATACACACACTAAAAAAGCGTGGGGCGGCTTGCCTTCTATGGCTCCCCTCTCTGTTGAAGGAGTAATTGAATCATTTGACCAAAACATTGGTGGTGCAGTGAAGCACACCAACTCTGGCTGTGGTGACCGCTCTGCATCTCTGCATTAGACTTGGCCGGTCAAGCAGTCGCTCAGCCTTATAGAGCAGTAATGTGCTGTAATAACACAACACAGAATATTGAGCAATACCAGATTTAAAGTCCTATAGGTTTGAAGAGATTGGACCAGCATGTTATTATGTATACGTATATTCTAATTCCAATCTTGTTTTCAACTACAAAAAATAAAGAGTGGCCTCCAGAATTATTGAAACTATTTAAAAGAAAATTGAATAATTTATTTTTATTGCCACCCCTAAGAAATCCTGTGTTTCCAACCTAACAGAGGTATATTTGCATTCCTATTTTATATTTTACATCCACTTGTTTGAGTAGGAATTTGAAGTGGTTAACAATGACTTCCTGTTGTACTAGGGGGTATAAATACGGCACAGGCCTAATTTCCTTCACAATGGGAATGATGGAAGAACACAGCAAAGATAGGCTAAGAAAAGTTGTAGAGCTGTACAAATCTGACAATTGATACAAGGAAATCTCTCTATAAATTCAAAATGCCAGTTCCAACAGTTTGATATTCAGCAGTTTAAAGAGATCTTTCTGCAAACTGACCCCACACACTGTGAGAAGGATGGTTCAACTGGCAAAGGTTACTGCTAGAGAATTGCAGAGTTCAGTTGTATCTTGGGATGAGAAAGTCTCGTTAACCATTGTCCAGGGATCGCGGATGAAAGATAGCCTTTTGACTAATTCTGGTTAATTTACAGAAATATTTATTAATGTACAATGTGCCTGCCAAATAAACCAATAAAAAAAAGAAAAACACCCTGAACACAAACTGTTCGGCAGGGTAGCAAGAAAAAAGCTTCTCCTGTCATTCAAACTCGAAGTAGGGCACCTAAAACCCTCAAACCCAAGCATATTGTGTGAAGCATGGTGATGGATCTCTGATGCTGTGGAATTGTTTTTCTTCCAAAGGCCTTGGAAACCTTATCAAAATACATAGTACCATGGACTCTTGACACTGTTTGAAAACCTAACAGCCTCTGTCAGTAAACTCAAAGGGGGCCGTGGTCGTGTGCGGCTGGACAATGATCAAAGCACAACTCAGACTCCACCCAAAAATGGTTCAGGGATAGATCTATCCATCTATCTATGATCCTAATACCTAAATGGTTAACTGTAATCGAATTGGTACAGTACAGCAATATAAACCACACTGATATTGTGCAGGTTTCTTTGGAACACTATGTGTAACCAAACACCTGTCTAGCAGGATCAAATCACTTATATTATATTTTCCAGAAGTTGCTATATTAGTTCTTCAGTTGCATCGGACAACACAGGCTTGCCCTCATCCCCCCACAGGCATCAATAGGTCTTGGGCGCCCATGAACCAGTCACCAATTGTCCTTTGTTAGATCACTCTGGTAAGTACTAATCAGTGCAGAACAGGAATACTCTTCAGGACATGTCATTTTGGACCCTGTCTTCTAGCCATTAAAATTGAGCTTTTTCAAAGTCACTAAAACCGTTACTCTTGTCTATTTTCCTCAGTCCAACACAACAACTTTGAGACAAAATGTTCACTTGCTGTCAAGTATATCACGGCCGACTGACAGGTGCCTTTGTACAAATATTATTCTGACTTCAACTGTCAATGGTTAAAATGTTATGGCTTATCCAACTCTAATATTTACATTGGATTGTGGAAATTCATTCTCAAGGCTCAAATGGAATAAAATTTACATTTTGTAGTGGTGTAGTCAAAGTGAGATGAACGGCATTGAGATTCTATGACAGGACCCGAATGAGGCTGCACAAACGCACTTTTGCAAAGACTTCGCCAAAATTCCATCACAGCGATATAAATCAACAGTGTGTAAAAGTTCTGCTACAGAACCTAATAACTAGTTGTGTCAGGTTATGATCTCCATTTTTTGAAAGTGTTGGGTTGTAGTTGTTGTTTTCGAAGACAACACAACTAGTTAAGTTCAGTTCATTATACCAAATCCATGAAAAGTCGAAGACAATGAATGGATGGGTGGATCCCTGTTTACTCTGGTTGCCCCTTCACAAGATGATAATATTATTATCACATTATATACCAGACTGAATTTATTATAATAAATCACAGCTACTGATCATGTTCATAGCTAGCTAGTCCAACATAGAACTGTGCTAGCTAGCTTTGGAAGCTACAGATTTGACCTCTCCAATCCAAATCTGCCTTCGTTAAGAGGAGGTCAGTAGTGTGTTTAAGATGTGGCGGTATGAGCCTTAGGAATAAAAAAGTACCTGCACTGTGGTCAAAAAATAAAACGGATTACATTTTTTGAGTATCATAATTGAATGAAACACTGCAGGAAACAATCTTGTAAGCAAATAATCCGACAGATAGATACATGCTTGAAGTGTCTTTATGTTCTTCGGTGTCCTAAACATTACTAGTCTGACAGCGCTAGCAGGGAGGAAACTCGCTCTGATAACCTATCGCGGATTCAGAAAGCATTATTGAAAGGGTTACTTCCCAGAAAGGAACCGGCAATTCACAACAACAGTTGTCTCAAGGTGCTTTCCAGAAAGAGCAGGTCTATATCAAACTCTTTATATAATTATCTACAGAGAACCAACAAATTCCTCCGTGAGCAAGCACTTTGCGTCAGTGGGGAGAATAAACTGGCTTTTAATGGGCAGAAATCTCAAGCAGATCCAAGACAGAGAGAGAGAGAGAGACGCAATGATATATCCGCTTCTCCAGGGTTGAGCCACGGTGGCAGCAGGGATCCCAGGTTGATAGTAACATTAATAGTAATGTAACATTTAGCAATGGCTTATGGGGAAATACTATACAATAATAATAATAGCAATCATCATCATGAGCATCTTGAAATCAGTGGACATCGAGCAGGTCCACAGAGGCAGACGCAGTCACCAACCATGTGACCTAGCAGGGTGAGAAAACACAAAGACCCCAGGGAAGAAGTCAAGTTAGTAACATACACTAAAGTAAGAGGGATGTATATAGAAGAAGAAGAGAGAAAATCTCAGTGCATCATGGGGGATCCCCTAGCAGTGTGAGCCTATAGCATCATAGCTAAGAGATAGTTTATGGCAGTCTTAATTATAAGTTTTATCGTAAAGGAAGGTTTTAAGTCTACTTTTCTTGTCTTCTTGCATGCTGGGAGCGCAGTGTTCTGGTTGGACAATATGGAACTATGAACTCCTTCAGATACGTTGGTGCCTGAACGTTAAATGCTTTGTAAGTGAGCAGAAGGATTTTGAATTTGATTAAGTAATGAAGGGAAGCTAATACAGGAGAGATATGTTCTCCTAACTTGGTTCTGGTCAGCACACGTGCAGCAGCGTTCTGGATCAGCTGGAGGGGCTTCAGAGATTTGTTGGGACTATCTGCTAATAGGGCATTACAGTAATCCAGTTTAGAAGTAACAAATGCATGAACTAACTTTTCTACCTCTTTTTGCGACATAATGTTTTATTGTTGTCTTATTTTAGAAATATAACGCAGATGAAAAGAAGCAGTCCTAGAAATCAGTTTTATGTAACTCCTAGGATCCTCACAGTGGTGCTGGCGGCTAAGGTCATATGATTCAGAGTAGATATATCATCAGATAAATTGTTTCTAAGGTGCTTGGGTTCCAGCACAATAACTTCAGTTTTATTTGAATTTAATAATAAGAAGTTGCAGGTCTTCCTGGTCAATTGGTGTAGCCAATTCATGTTTTTATATAGTTATTATTATATTTTTTCTTGATGCTTTTATCTGCTTTTACCTTGTAGCACTTTGAAATTTGATCCAAATGTAAAGTGTGTTATTAATTGAATGTAAAATTTATTATTATTATTAATGTCTTTGAGACACACCTCTAAATTGGTTAAGTGATTAGATTCACGGGGTATCATTGATAAGTACAATTGTGTGTCATCTGCATAACAGTGAAAGTTTATGGAGTGTTTCCAAATAATGTTGCCTAAAGGGAGCATATATAGTGTGAATAATATTGGCCCAAGCACGGATCCCAATTTAACGCAGTGTCTTTGATGCCAATTAAGTCTTTGTATTAGAATTTGGTGGTCAATATTACCAAATGCAACATTAAGAGCCAACAGGACCAGAACAGAGGCCAGTCCCTCATCAGATGCCATTAAAAGGTCATTTGTAACTTTGACCAGTGCTGTTTCTGTACTATGGTGAACTCTAAAACCTGACTGGAAATCAAATAAACTATTGTCACGCAGAAAATCACACAATTGTTCGGCTACCACTTTCTCTAAGATTTTAGAGAGGAAGGGAAGGTTAGATATCGGCCTGTAATCTGCTAAAGCCTCTGGATCAAGTTTCAGTCTTTTAAGCAGCGGTTTGATTATGGTTATTTTAAAGGACTTTGGTACGTAGCCCGAATTTAAAGACAGATTGATGATTTCTAATAGAGAGTTACTGACTAAGGGTAAATTTTCTTTAAGTAGACTAGTTGGGATTAGGTCTAGGAGACATATTGTTGTTTTGGATGAGGAAATAAGGGAAGTTAATTGTTTCAGATCAATCGGAATAAAGCGGTCTAGAGCTGCTCCAGGTCTTTCTGTTGTTTCCAAGCACATAGTCCTGGGTCGTAAACTTGAGCCAATTGAAGGCAGGAGGTTGTGGATCTTGTCCCTAATACTTATAATTTTGTCATTAAAGAAACTCATGAAGTCATATCTACTAAGATATTCTAGGAATATGGGGCTCAATAGAGCTCTGACTCTAAGTCAGCCTGGCTACAGTGCTGAACAAAAAAGGGGTTGTTTTTATTTTCCTCTATCAGTGCAGAGTAATAGGCTGCTCTGGCGCGGATGCGGATGGCTCTCATATTTTTTTAATGCTATCTTGCCAGGCTAATCAGGACTCATCAAGTTTAGTGTTACGCCGTTTTCTTTCTAGTTTATGTGTTGTTTGTGGGAATGAGCCTGCTTTTGTCAGAAATATATAACCGAATTATCCCGAAAACACTCAAGTTCTTCTCAGCACTAAGGTCTACGTGGGTCTAAAATTTGAAAAGGTTCCATGATATAGTTTTTGAATTTTAGGGAGTGTAATAATCACAGTATTTACATGTGCCATAAACTCGTCTCTAAATGTTTGTCTACATTGTAATACATTGTCGATGATGACCCCCCTCACCTGAACTGGGTTTATCTCTTTTTCTATTTTCTTTCCTTCGCTTTCTTCTATGAATCATTATTTATCATCCGTCATTAGGACGGATATATCAATATTTTGCTCCCTGGCTTTTATATCTACATAGAAATATCAAACATATTAGGCAAATGGATGTGCCGTCCCTGGGCTACTACCATTTGAATATTTCAGAAGGTTCATGATAGATGCTTTCTGAATTTGCAGGATTTCAGATGTGATTTCCCTCCTCAACCTTTCTCTTTTTCCATCTCTCCACTGCTCCCCACTTCTTCCGACAGATGTGACACTAATTGAGTTCTATATTTTCGCTTTTGTTCTTTCAACTACCTCCTCCTTCTTAGTCTCTCCCCTAACTTATCCTCCCTTTCAGCCATTTTCTCTCTCTGCCTATTTCATGTTTCTTTCTGTATCTTTCTACGGGTGTATTTTCTGCTTTGGATGTGACAGTAATTGATTTTTCTCGTTCTTTCTTTCAGCTATCTCTCTGTCTTAATTCACTTCTGTCTTTGTCTGTCTTTCCACCCACTTGTTCCTCTTTTTGCCTGTAGTGAATATGCTGATTTCCAGCAGTGGAGGAGGTAGAAAAGAGTGCAGATTGAATTGCAGGATGGCTAATAATTGCACTACACTGATTGCAATTTTACATTCAGTTTTCCGGAACAATCAGATTAGAGAGAATGTGTTTGTTGGTGTGTGTGTGTGTGTGTGTGTGTGTGTGAGTGAGTGCCTCTGGGCGAATGTGTGCACACCAGCCTGAGATAATGCAGATGTCGGCAGAAAACTGCAGATACGCAGCAGCGATCTCATCTCTGTTATCGGTGTTAAAGGCTTGTACAGCAGCTGACTTTGCATAAACAATGAGAGGGGGGCTAAGAGAGACTTTGCTCATTGCTTCCAGTTTAAACAGGGACAAACTTCTTGTATTTAAATTAACCAATTTCCAAGAGGCAGACTGTTCCTCATCCCGTTAATGTTGAAAACACATGTGGAGATACGTGGGAGTTTTGATACCGTAAATCTTTTTCACAGGTGCGTGCTAGCTCATGTGAGAATGAAGTAGTCCTGTAGATACATGAGCAGAAGTGTCAGAAATCATTGGTGCTAAAGTGAAAAGTAACAACATTTGTGGAGTGCAAAAATGGGTAAAATGGGTTTGACTGCATCATAACTTTTGCACTTGTTGGCATACGAGTGCATTTTAAACAGAAATAGGGATTGCAACTAGTATTATTTGTATATTGCTCTGAGAAAGAAGTTTTACTTGCCTTCATAGGAATTGAATTGACTGTTTGTTCTTTTCCTATGTTACTATGTCCATATACAATTTTCTCTAGATTTTTTTCATCAAATGTTTGGTGATGCCTTCAACGATAATTTATTACACAGTTCATGCCTTACAGTCCAACTGGGGGCAATACTAACATTAATGCCCATCTGGCTGCTGACTGCATTCATTTACTCACTGTAAATTAGGCCTATTCCCGTGGTATCAAATACTGTCCTGATGGCACATCGCTCTCATCCAGACACACAAGATCCCCTGGAGTATCATAACTCTGGTGTTTCTTAGACGCATTTTCTTTTTCTAAATATGAGCATTTGTGATGTTTTCTTTTCTCTGTCACTGATAGAAGCTACATGGCAGCAAAGGTATATTGTTTGTTTATTTTATTTATGCAGGTATTTTTACACAAATAGTTATAGATGTAATGTTTTAGAAATCATCTAATGTTGTAGAATCATCAAAACCCTGAAAATTGGTTGAGATCAGTATCATTTGGATGACTGGTTGTCAATCACAGTCCTTGAGGCTACATTGCCGTGGGGTCCGTTAGCAAGACCCTAAAACTTCACTTGCTGTCCAGGCGCCTCAAAGGGGCCGCTCACTGCTCCGAGGGGATGGGTCAAATGCACAGAAAAACATTCTTGATGTTAACTTGTCCTTACTAGTGTGACTGTTTGATAAATAAAGTATTCATTATTATTATCATGAAACTACACTGTTATGTTTAAGCACAAAAACACCACGGTTATGTTCAAAAGATTGATGACATGTTCATAAAGAAAGTGAACTCAACCACAAACTCAACGCTTCAGACTTGAGCATTTCGTAAAATGTCATGTTGTGCGGTCGTTCTAATCAGCTCATAAAGACAGAAATGTGTTTCCGTTGGAGGTATATAAAAAGGTGATGTACAAAAATTGTATTTGACAGTATTCAACATACTGGGAATGAAAGCAGGTATGACCGTGCTGACCACTTTATCACTGTCTCACACCAAACCTCTTTTCTGAGAGTCAAACTGAATGTATTTCTTTCATATAAAAATGAATGATTTCAACTATATATATATGTATACACTTTTGATATATAAGTAATGATTACATATGAAAAAGTCGCTGCAGCAGAGCTAAATAGAGTCAGTCAAAGAAAGATACAAGTTTGGATTTTTGTTTAGTTGTTTTCCAAATAAGTCCACCCACTTCTTTTGCCCTTCACTTGTATGCAGGAATGTTTTCCTGGACTACGTTATTAAATATGGTGATTACAATTTATAATGACAGATAGAACTGATGAAAATTTAAAGGTAAAATGTAATAAATTGTAGTTTTACTTCATCTGCTGAGCTTAGTGGCATTGTTATTAATAGAATATTTGATCAGACCCTCAGATTCAAAATTCCAAGTTTGATCCAGCAGGACATTTTGTTTTTATAAAAACAAAGGAAAACATCTGGAAATCATCATCATTCCACCAAAGGTAAAACAACAACACACAGCCCTTACTGGAGAGCTGTATACATGTAAACTAGTGCTAGCTGGATCCTCTTACATCCTTATATTTAACCTTATAAAGAAATGCATCGTCTGTCATATCCCAGAGCATAGAGTACAGACTGAAGTAAAGTGTTCATACGGGGCACAGACACTGTGAGTTAGCCTTACCCAGTTTTACATTGGAAAATAGCTTAACCTCCACAGAGCAGGCAGAAACGTTCATCCTAGCCTGTGATTCCATTGAGGATGCTGGGATTAAACCAGAGCGCCTGCAGTGCTCTTTGGATTAAAGTCACTTTTATCCTCCTGGAACTGTGCAGACATAATGACAGTTTGCTGAATTTAAAAATAATGAAAGAACTCATTTCAAATTCTAAAATAAAAAAATGCATCTAAAAATCGCATTAAGTCCTAAGTTTTAACTTATTTTAAGTTGTATTATTTGTATTATTTAAACTAAGTTTCTCGGGGCTGATGCTGTGGAGCATTAATTTGCAGGATGCATATCATCACAGCGATCTTGGCATTGAAGGGCCGCTGGTCTCCTAGATACCATTGATTCCAATTTAAATGAAGAGGGCATGGGGCAGTGATGATTTGTAAAGTTTCACTTACTCACTAATCACAGCAAGACACAGATCTGCCACCTGGCTTTCAGAGTGAGGAAAAGACAGAATTAGCTGATCTGTAATTGTTTGTTTCATATGAGCGATAAGAGGACAGCTGGTTAGGAAGAGGTGGATGTAAGACATTTGGTGTTTTGCTTGTGGATGGGGGTAATCAGTAGCTAAAGTCATCGATCTTTCTTAAAAGTAGTTAACAATGTCACTCAGAAGAAGTTGGAAGGAATGTTGAAAAGTGGGGGATGAAAGAAGGTGGAAAACATAGAATATTTATTTTAGGGTTTGGAAAAAGAGGAACAAAGAGAGGAAAGGTTCGGCAGAGAGAGACTGAGAGCTACTGAGAGAATAGAATATGAGAGGTATTAGAATAGGAGTGTAACAGGGAGGTCAGCGGTGGAGCAGATTCCTGTGAATATAAGATTTATTTAGCTGCTTTGTGAATGACTCATCAGAACAAGATACTGGGTTTTCCGCCATCTGTGCCTTTCACCTTCAGAACGGACTACAATTCACATTTTAGTCTCTCTGCTGTCTCTGCCCAGACAAAAAATACTTATTTAGAGTCTGAATAGTCCGTCTTGTGAACCCTTTTCACCAATGAAGATGATCCACAATAATGATCACTAGTCCAAATGATTTATTGTATTATTTATAAATGCTGCAAAACATGTAATAGCAACAAAAAGGAATCATCTGTAGAAAATGCCAAAACCCACTTCCGAGTAAAATTTCTAGAAAATCCATGTATTTGCATATTGTTCACAGACAGACTGACAAAAAAAAGCGGGTTAAAACATAACCTCCACCCTCTGTAATAATTTGTCAATCCAAAGAGAACTATATATCTTAATGTAAACCTCACACTTTATATTATAGTATAGTTATAGTAGCATGAGTCTTTATAGTCTATGCAGCATGAATTAATAATTTTTGGCATCATGAATAAAATATTCTCATCAGCAAATGCAATGAACTTCACTGAGACGTAGTAAAACAACCATCCTTTAGTAAAACTGAGGGTGAAAAAACAACAACGAAACAACGCTGCTTTAGATCCTTCATTTTAAAGCTCATAAACAATTTTATGGATCATTTTGCAGTTTTATAACTACATAGAGATTAGTGCGAGGAAGAATGGTATATTGGGAATGGTTGGTATGTGTGTATATTTATGACACGTTTATCTCCAAACATTTTAGGCCATAATTTCTAAACAGTTGTTCCAAGATAGTCCAAATTTGGTGAATATAAATCGACTCAAGGAGATCTATCTCCCATATATCTTATTTTACCCTAAGAGTACATATTATTCACCCAAGGAGGAGCTTTTTCTATGAAAAACATAACTGGACATAACTTCCTTAACATTAGTCCGATTCTTTTCAAAATTTGGTGCATACAAGTGTTAAGTGCATATTAAGTGTATATAATGTTTTACTCTAATAGTTCATGTTTTACTCACAAGTGTGAGCTTTTAACGAAAAACAGTGTTTTCAGAAATAACTTTAACTCAATCAGGGGGATTGCTAGGACAACACATGGGTTGGGGGCTTTTAGTGGAAATACCCTTGCTATGGGGGTTGACAGTGTAGGCCCGGTTTTTTCTTTCCTTGTAGTTTTCCCCTACGCTGTTCCTCAGAGCAGCCAGACATCCAGGCTCTTCTTACTCAAATACAAAAAAACTTTGGAATGCAAGCAAACAGGGAGGAATGTGAGGCATGTCCACATGACAGTGTACTTCGAGCTGTGTGCTTGTGTGTGATTTGTCAGCCAGAGGTCAGTATGTTGTCTGCGCCTACCTGGACACACAAACTGAATGAACATGTGAGCGGGTTGGAGGCATTTGGAGGAGGTCAGGGTCACAGCAACAGCCTTGCAAGAAGCCCTAAATGGAGCCAGAGAGGAGACAAGAAACCACTAGGAACACTCCAGAGCATCATCCTAACATTAATGCCTTACACTGAGCTGACGGCTACGGGCCTGTAATCTACCGAGTCAGGACGTTACAGTTTGAGCATCCATGTGTATCGATGAAACTAAGAAAGCACTCAAAGACTGTTTATAACCATTACCATCATTACATGGAGAAATCATCAATAACTTAAAAAAAAACTGTTAAATGCTCAGTCAAATCTCTCTCCAACAGATGACCCACCTAAATTCACCACCATCAATTTTTGCACGTTATTGCACAAATACACTATCTACCTCATTGCCACTTGCTAACAGCATACAACTTGCACACGGACTCTACAGTGAGCACACTTATACTCTATAGGTATAATTATATTCTTGTTTTATATTTTTATCTTGGTATTGCATATATGTATATATGAATTTCAAACTGCTGCCGCTGCAACAAGTACATTTCCCATTCTGGGATCAATAAGGTAAGGCTAAGTCTAAGTGTTCACGTCTCCAAACTAAATGTGTGAACATTAAATTTAAAATTAAATTAAGTTTGAGGCTTAAAAAAATTAAACAACATATATGTGACTTAAATATTTAAATACATTTAGAAATACATTTGTGTGTGTGTGTGTGTGTGTGTGTGTGTGTGTGTGTGTGTGTGTGGATGATTAAGAATATGCTGAAAGGGTGTTTTAAGTTTCTCCTGACTCTTAAACTTGTGATTTTTAATGGTGATGTTGCGGTTACTATTTTAGTGGTGAAAACAGTTGAATGGGAATAGTGTTCATAATAATTGGCTCTTTATCTTGGCAAGAAAGAGAGTCCAAACATACCATTTACATGACAGAGAAAGAACTTAATATGTAATCCATCATTTAAACTGTTGTTGATAAATATGATATACATATATAAAGAAAATATCCTCAAGTCGATTCATATTCACCTAATTTGGACCAAATTGGACAAAATGTTTTTAAGTTATATCCAAAAAACAGTGTTTTTCATAAAAATAGCACCCTAGTGAATAAAATACCAACTATTAGAGTAAAATAGGATACAAACGAGAAAGATATCCTCAAATAGATTAGTATGCAGCAAATTCAGACCAAAGAGACAGAGAGTTAGGAGATCATGTCCGAAGAACCTGTGTTTTATGTAAAACGAAAGCTCCCCCCGCAGAGAAAATATAAACTATCAGAGAAAAACTCTGAAGATATTTCCCTTGAGTCGACAAATATGCTACAAATTTGGACTAAATGGGACCAACAGTTGAAAAATTACGGCCCAAAAACTTTTGGCGCTAAACCTCCCACTAGTATTGGAAATGTAAAATCGTCCTTTCATGAAAACAATCCGATTCTTCTTCATATTAACTTCGAACATAAAAATGTGAAAAGCCTTCTCTAAAGCCAGATTTCAGTTTGTCCGCTCATGTTACTGCTCAAACATGGCAGCGCATCACCGTGGACTCTAGATATGAAGGGCTCATTTTAAGGTAATGTTAAAATAGATTTCTACTTTTAGCTGGTTATACCCTAATAAGTAATTATTATATAGTAGAATATTTTATTAATAAATTTACAAATGTATGTATATTTACTATATCCCGTTTATTCCCGCCAGGGAATACTCCAAAACGCACTGAATCCTAAACATATGAGAAACAAGAAACACCTTTAATCAGCCTCTTGTTTTGCTGCGCTGTGGAGGTATGGAGGTATTTTCTGCACACAGGAAGCGCCAGGCTGAGGCAGGTTGTTCTCTCTGTGGTTGCGAAGAGGCAGCGCTCACTGATTAGCTCTGGCTCTGTTCTGGCTCAGAGGAGTGCAGCACAAATTGCAGCAGACCCCTAAAAATAGGATGCATTATCTACCCCTTCAAACATCCAGGACTTTGTGAACGCATATCACAACAGGTCACTCGTGCACAATAACAGCACACGCAGAGATGAAGCCTTTCCTGTGAGGAGAGGCCTCAGGGTTGAATCTTCATCCATCATGCAAAAGCATGAAGAATTAGCATGAGTGTTGTGTGTGTGTGCGTGTGTGTGTGTGAGTGAGTGAGTGACAGAGAGAGTTTTGGTAGGGGTGGGGAGAGAGTTGGGGTAGGGGTGGGAAGAGGGGGGGGGGGGGGGGGGGGGAGTGGGGGGGGGGGGTGTTGGGGGGGGGGGGGGGGGGGGGGGATAATGATGTTGGTGTGTATTTAGGGAATTGGAGTACATTATTGCTAATGCTTTCGCTGTCATATTTTCATCATCCACAGGCTGATTCTGGTGTCTCCTGCCCATTATATCTCTTATATCTGTCTATTCACTTGCCTGGCCATGCATATTGCAGGCAGGGTGACCTTTGATCTCCTATTGATGCTTTGACCTCTGATGGGCTGCCTGTGTTTGGTGGTGAAAAGGGAATCTGTCATGCTATTCTCGGCCACCGTCTGTCTCTCCTGCAAAGTCTAATGTTGCAGATTGTCGCTCCTCCCGTGTGTGAGAAAGGTCAGCCGGAGGCTCCGACCTCTCTCCAAATTCCAAAAATCGAATTCAGTAAAAACAAAGAATTGTTTCACTCCCCTTAATCAGTTTTTGATTCAAGGAAACTGATTCAGTCTTTTAGTTGTTCTCCAAATATCTACTGGCCATTGTATTACACAGAGGGGAATGCCACAGATTGAGCAGCCCCAATAGAAAGAAGCTAAATGTTCTTAAAAATGATCAAATTGAACTGAATCTTAAAACCAATATTAAAAAAAAAGAGTAGGAAAAACAAAGTTGTGGAAAGTTTAAGATAATTTTGATTATGGCAAGCAATGCAAACCTAATCTGAGAAGTTGTGGAAGTGGTGGTAATGTTCCTCTGCTGGGATTACAACCATTGTTGTACCTTGTCAATTCTTCGATTATTAAGTCAATCCAAATGTCAGCTAAAGTACCTTCAAATTCAGATAATTTCGTTCCTGTCTTGCAATTCTTTTATGTATTGCAGTGAAAAATAGATGAAAGCACTGCTTTCTCACTATCTCCCTCTTTTTCATATATAGCCCATATGCATAAGCAGTTATAGATAATGAATGAATACAAAGACTAGCACACACACACATTGACTATTGATAATATAAATAAATTATTATGGCATTGAAATGACTCATATACCATTTTTAAGTATGAAGTTTAAATATGGTTTTCTATTTACATTTTAATGTAATAATATTTTATATTATTTTAAGATTAAACAAAAATTCTGAATATAATTCAAAAATGTAAAATGTGCGCATTAAAGTTAATGAATAAATCATTGATTTTCTATTCTGATTGGAGTATTTCAAATATCCATTTATATACCGGACCAAATGTAATGAAATTTGAAAATTAAAATAAAAAAATTAAAGAAGGTCTAAAAATAGGTAAGCACTTGTACAGTGTTAAGATTATTTACTATCCTTGTGTCACAAACATTACAAATAACCCAACCTTACAAAATGCCAAAAAAATGAAGTAGTTTCATTCCATAAACTTTAAGCCCCGAAATGCTTATTTTACATGACAGATATCATTCATCACAAACTTTCATTCAGTTTCTGAGTTTTCTCTCTGCACTGAGAAGAAAGATGTGTGTGTGTGTTTGTGTGTGGGTGTGTGTGTGTGTGGTGTCTGATTGACCCTTAGATAATTGTTATAGCCTGCATTTTTTCAACTCCTTACATCAGTACAGGAAAAGTTAGTAAACTTCAGGTTGAAAAATAATTAAGTGGAGTCCCTCTGATGTGATCTACTTAAGGCGACCAACCTAAAACGATCAGGGATTTCAATCAGCATTTAGTGTCTTTTAGCTATTTGTTTTGGCAACTATTTTGGAACAGTCTCACTGCATTCATAAATGTGGTTTCCTTATATTCACATGCTGGAGTCCAGACGAATGAATAGTGCTGCTCTTTGTTGGATGTACAAATTGTACATCTAGAGTGGCCACTTATCTGCAGACTTTTGGGCTTCACAAGTTTAGAAAAGGCATTACTGGACCTAGAACTCCATTTGCTGCCTCTGCAGGGCCGAAACTGATTTTAAAGCTTGTTTCACTAAGTTTCACTGTAATCTCATTTCACTAAATATGTCTGTAAAGATTAGTTTTAGAAATTTAGGTAAAATAAGTCATGATGCTGGTCCATTGGTTAATTTGTCTGTAAATAACTGTAATGAAAATTTGCGTGGACTGTTTTGGTGACTGTACGAGCCCCATTTACCACAGCTGTGATGTTAGCTGTACATTCAGAGCCTGGGGGGTATTTCAGGATGTAGGTTTAGTGGAAACTGTTGTTAACCGTGATGTGAGGGAAACTCTGAGTTTTCTGTTTTAGAAAGCGGGGTACCTTAAACTTTGAGTCCTTTACCATGGTGATTTTGTGAACCTAACCTACCCATTTATTTCTTTTTTTTTTTAAATAGACGTCTACAACATTGACAAAAATTTGATGTCAAAGTTACTGAAAAAATATCCATTGCCTGATATTAAAGATATGTTTATAACCAAATTGAGATATAATCATGAATCCATCTGCCACACATCAAGTTCATTCGGGTCAGGGGTCGCAGTGGCAGCAGTGAACGCAAGATATTCTAGAAGTCACGAAACCATTTGGATGGTGGGATCCCAACGCATGCTCAGATGACGAATAAAATTCTTCCAGCGAGTTCTGTGTCCACCCAGGGTTAATTATGTATTTGTATTTTATTTTCAGCTGCAATCCGGTGCACTTTGTGCCCATAAAGTTGAAGCAGCGTTTCTTTTTTTTAATAAATCTACTCTTGTTAGCGCATTAAAACTTCCTGCTCAAATGGCATGAAGTATGGCAATCATCGTATTTCACCTGTTGCCATGGTGAATAAGAGTATCTGAGGTATTGAACTCAGAGTTAACAACTCTGAGTCCGAAAGAGAAACTCAAGAGATTCTCATGCCTGGGTTGATCCATCCCAGAACTCAGGGTCAAACTCGGAGTTTGTTGAAATGGCTTCCGGAACTACCCCTTTGCTAAGTAATTTGAGGAAAAAACCCTCTGATGTATAAAGAGTGAAATGACCTATATCTTCTCTGACTATCTCCTGTGTTTTTGGAACCAAACTGAAGACTCTCCATTTTTGCAATATAACCAGCTCAGTGTCACTGAATCTACAGTTTTAGTTAAAGGTTTATTTATCGACTCAAATCTTAGTTTCATCGGGAGGATTTGTTTGTTTATTTGGGTGAGATTTTGACTTCACGTGAAATCTGAACATCATGCCATCGTGTGTTTGTCCTATGACTGTTTTTGATCTCAGAAAAAGCTTAGAGAAGATGCAACCATCCAAAACAAGAGACAATTCATAGGCAGGCACAATCACTGACTTGGCACAAAGATAAATCGTCTGTTTTTGGGAGAAGCTGTTGAGCAAATAGCTGCTGTGCCTGTCCAACTGATCACTGTCCAGTAATCATACCTTTACTTGCTGTCTAGCATACATAAGGAGTTTCACTGGAGTTGCAAAGTGTGTCCAACTCCGTATTAGCTTTTTTCAGGGTCTACGATTGAAAGATGTTTAAGGACAGTGTGTTGTGTGTTTACTATTAAGTGTTTTAGGCATAATTTAAAACCAAGAGTAAACCACACGCCAAAGCAGACATTTTGACTTCCCAAAGATAGATTTCTATTTACAGCGAGCACCTCCACAACTGTAAAATAGACAAAATACAAAGGAAAATAAATGAAGTCTGTAAATTAGCTAAATCAGCTCTTAACTCAAATTTAAGGGAAATGTTCAGGTCAATAAATCCTCACCTTACTCTCTCTTAAGAAGCTAAATCTCAACTGCTTATATAGCATGGTCAATACAAACCTGAGATTAACTTATCTATAAGCATATTTGCAGCAGGTAGATTCATTACAATACCCTTAGCAATATAAAATCACATAATACTATGAATTTTCAACTTTCATGAGCTGAATATCACTCAAAGGGATGCATTTATTTTCAGAAATTAGTTTAACATATATCTATGAGCCAAAATTAACATTTAACAGTGACGAAAATCCCAGCACTGTATCTGGCACAGTGATGTCATTCATGAAAGCACCAACACCATAAAAATAAGGAATGCTGGGCGTTTCCCTATCAAAGAATAATCCTGCGTGGTGTTTCTTATCAAAACAACCACATTAGTACATAGAGAACAAATAAATAAATAATTTGAACAATATCCATGTCTAAAATATAATAAAAGTAATTAAAAGTAAATTATATGTGTGTGTTTAATTCAATTTACTGCTATACTTTGATGAATTAACTTAAGGCCAACACCAACAAACCTGGGATTGTCGGCGAAACAATACTACTTTAGCAATGGTAAATAATTGCAAAATGACATGTAAAACTAGAAAAAAAACACTCTGGTGGAAACCTCTGCCAGGGCACAACAGCGGCCTACGATTAGGAAAAATTCATGCTGATTTCTATGTTATTGCCAGCCTCGGAATCTACCAACAACTCCAACAATTTCTCTGAGTACCTCTCCTCTAATACTCTGTAGTCAGTTGTCTCCTGCATCGTGGTTGAGATTTACAAATGGAGAGAGTAATACCTTAAGGAAGGATTGTATTCCTCCTTGATTGAGGACTATTCAGCATTTGCCATATCCACAATAACACTATAAACATCTAAAATTACCTGATAATATATCGCTTTTTGCTAAAAAGATAATAAGAATTTCAGATTTAGTAGGAGAAGATGTGGATTTTAATCCAAACATCATTGGGTTTGGGAGTGAGTTAAAACTGCTGTAGGGGGAAACAAAAATACAGACTGGAAAATTCCTTCTCAAAGAAAAAGAATCCCAGCAGCTGCACAAGTAATTGCGATTCACTGGCACTAATCAAGAACCAAATCAACCCCCTGCAGATGTTTCGTGTTTAAATATCATTGATTTAACATTAAAAAAACATATTTTCTTCTCAACCCTAGACGGTAAGGGATCAGCAGGAGTAAGATGATTTGTCTTAAGGGATCCACAGTCAACACAGGCAGGATTTTCTCTTCTCTGCTCTCTTGATCGACTAATGCCAGTGGGAAACAGTGAAATGTTTTTGTGCCTGAAGATGTACTGCCAGTAAGAGTTTCTGACTGGTTCTCCAGAGCCGTGTGCTGGTTGTGGCTCCGCAGAATGTCATGTACCTTACATCATTGAAAACCAATATTTGACTAGCTGTAGTCCCCAAACTCTGTGGAACTCTGGTGTATTTGTGAAAAAGAGAAGAGGGACTGCAATTTGAGAGCGTCAGAACAGTCAGAGCTGTTCCCACTGCAGTCCTCCTTTTTCTTTACCTCTTTTCATCCTTTATACCAGTTTTTCTTCTTTTATTCCTGTGCAAGTTTTTATGTCGGGTGTGTGTGTTTGAATCCCTTGGGCTTAATGTGGTTTTTGTGCTGAATGTGGCATAAAAAGCATGAGGTTTAAAAACCTCTCTCACTCTCTTCCTCTCTCTCCTCTGTGTGTTTGTGTTTGAGGTCTGGATCCAAGTCTGTGGCTGGGAACACTTTTTCCACAAAGAAAAAAAAAGAAGTAAGTGTGGATGGGAGAGGTATGGAGCATGATGGGGCGATCAAGAGGGAGACAGAGAGAGAATGAAATAAATAAAGCAAGAGAGAGAAATCTGAGACCAATCAAAGCGTGGCCGCTCTCCCGGAATGATTCTGAACACATGCCCTGTGCCTGTCGGCGCTTTTCTGTTGATGCTTCTTGTCTGAAGAGGGATCTGAGAGCACTTTGTATATGCAAGGACATGCACACATATCCTGTATATCCTTTTTTAATCTTTCAATAGTGATTAAAAACAAAATCCAGAAAAAAAGATGATCGTTTCTGCTATTAAAACGGTTACTGTTTCGTGAACAGCGGCCACATGTGACACTTACAGGTCATGCCAGTGTTAAAACACAGTGTAGCTAAAGTACAAGTCAAGTGAGACAGCAATATCTTATTACAGTTCCTGAAGGGCCCTTACAAAGCCGAGAGAGAGTCAGATGTCAGCTAATGCAGGCCATCAGCACCCTCGCTTCTGCAGTGTGTCCACTGGTACAAGTCAGCCCTTGTTGCCAGCTTTTCAGCTGATTTAGCATGTTGAATTGGCAGCAGAGCCCATCTGTGAAAAACTGATTCTTCAGCTAAAACAAATCAGTGCACAATAAAAGACACAGAAGTGAGGGAAACGAGCCAGAGATTACCGACAAGAGGGCAGACACACAAAAACCCAAAATTTTTACTATATATCATTAGTTGGCAATCTGCTTCAGTTTTCAATTTTTTTTTTCTATATTTTCCTAACCCGAGGCAACATGAAGCAATGTCAAAGAGTCAATCTTTGTTGCCACTACTTCCTACTCCTACCTGAGGTTTAATCTAACGACTTTGATGCTACTTTCAAAATCTGAAAATTTTGAATGCAGGCATCCCAGTGTCTCAAAAAGTGTAGTGCTTTTAAGACACTGTCTGAATTTTGGACCTTAAAAAGTTTAAAATGTGTTGATGTGTTTACATAAGTTTGAAAATGATGTGTTGCTATTTGTCCATCACATATTCTTCACACACTAATTAATCATTAATTAAGCACTTTTCCTTCTTCTTTCTGCTGTTCCCTTTAGGGGTCACCACAGGAGATCATTGTTTGCATCTTGCCCTGTTTTCTGCGTCTTCCTCTGTAACAACCAACGGCATGTCCTCTCTCACCACATCCAGAAACCTCCTCTTTGGTCTAATCCTTTTTCTCCTGACTGGCTGCTCCATCTCCAGCATCTACCTACCAATACAACCACTATCCCTCCTCTTCACGTGTCCAAACCCTCTCAATCTAGCCTCTTACTTTGTCTCCTAAATGTTTAACCTGGGCTGTCCCTGTGATGTACTTGTTTCTAATGCTGTCCATCTTTGTCACTCACAAAGAAAATCATCTTCACATCTTCAGCTCTGCCACCTGTCTTATGGTGGGTGCCACCATCTCTGAACAATACAGAAGGGCTGCTCTCACTACCGTCTTGTAAAACTTCCCCTCCACTCTTGCTGCTACTGCTCTGTCACAAATTTCTCCTGACTCTCTTCTCCGCCCACTCCACCCTGCCTTCACTCGCTTCTTTACCCATTTTCATCAACGGTAGCATAGTTTCCCGACGGCACCCTGTTGGTTGACAATGCCACTGGTAGTCGTTAACATGGGTCCCGCCCGGTCTGATATGGAAATCAGTTTTGTGTTCCGCATATTGTTTTGACATGGGTTTTCCAACGGATTCCCTCCCTGACACAATCCTTTCCTTCATCCGGACTTGGGACCGGCATTACAAGTACACTGGTCTGTGACCCCACCACGGTTGAGTTAATCATTAGGTATCCACAGTTCTGTCAATAAATTTATTTTCTTTTGGAATAGCTGGGATTCTGATATTCCTTCATTTTAGATATGCTTTCTTGTCACTATGAAACAAAAACAACCAAGTCAACAAGACAAAAAAGTTCTGCGCTTTTTTTTCCAGGAAAGAGACCAAGTGCAGGTGCTTAAGTTGTAAAGTGATATACACAGTTACTTTTAATTTCAAAGATACGCCAGTCAGACATTATATTGAAACCACTTTTTGGTCGGTCCCCTTTTGAATAATAATACTAATAATACTTAGTACTTGTAGTATGTTTATGTTAAAGTACATATTTCACTGGTTCAAAAAAAAAAAATCCATTTAATTCAGATGCCTGTATATAAACTACATAAGAAAAGAAGAGTCACCACTTCAATTAAGTTATTTTGAATGCTTGCCATCCGGTTATATTCCAAAAACTGAAAGGATTGTTTTTCCACTGGAGCGCTGTGGATGAACTGAAGAGTCACGAAGCCGGAAGAAAGACGGTGCTCTGTATTCTTCTGCAGGAGGGGATACTTCTGTAATACCAAAGAACAGGAAGGAAACATCTCATGATACATCTTTATGTTTTAACTGAACTGCCGTACACCAAGCTGTTAGCTTATGGTTATGAGGACACAGTGTTATATGAAATTAAATAATTATTTACAAGTAAATATGTAGCTGTGGGCATGTGAGGTCACCCACTATGCCCTTGGCTTTATGTGTGTTATAAATGTCCATGTTAGATGATGAGCCCTTCAGCTGTCCACCTCATTATCTGCTGCAGGGACCTGCAATTCAAAACGGTGAAGGTTCTCAACTAAATAGTGATACAGCTGCTCAGGATACTCTCCATAGTCAATTTATAAAAAGTGAAGTGGATGGATGGTCGGAAATGAAATATTTCTTTTAGAGCTAATGTTGGACAATCGTGACTGTAGAGATGGTGTTCAGAGACTATGAGGTCCTCCACCAGATGAACATAGAGGGATTCGGTGTTCTTGACCATTTCTAGGAGCCACTCATGTTTTACAGTGATCTATTCTAGTTCTCCTGAGGTCAGTAACTTTTCACCTGAAGAGAACATAATCTCTGTCCGGTAATGATAAGTCTGAAGATTTGAAGACATTTCACCTCACATTCAAGAGGCCCGGTTGAAAAAGAATCTACATCAATGCCAATTGCTTGTTTTGCCCTTGTTCAGAGATAGACAGTTGGCTCTGTAGTAGAAGCCAATCCACCTTCTCTTTTATATGATGACTTGTTGTCACTGATGAGACCAACCAGTCAACAGTGAGTTGGAGATTATTCAAAATGAGCATAGGAGCAAAGTTGTGGGTTAAGAGTTCCCATTTCAAACAAAAACTAACCCTAAGAAGGTAATGGCAAATTCCCCTACTAGTCAAATTAACTGACATTTTCTCAATTTTACTTTTTGTTACAGACATCCCCAAAGTGAGTAAAAATGTACTTATAGAGGAAAATATCATAAATTATTAAAAAAGGGGGGGGAGAAAAAGATTTAAATCATTAATGAAACTAAGCTGCAGTGCCTCACATGCAAATTAGATGTACAAATTTTTTCAGCAATGTCATTAATAATTTCTTTGTTCATTAGTGATGTATTATTTTATCCACCAGCATCCAATCGGATGAGCTGTCATTGACAATGATCAATGATTGTCTGACCAGGCTTGATCAGTGGAATATGTTCTGATCATAAATGGACCTTTTATGCTCAAACTGCGAAAGAGAGTATGACTCTTGGACATTTACATTAAGCTACAGGGTGCTTTACCATGCAAATTCAACTTTTCTCCTTAAAAAAATTATATTGTCTCACTCAATTAATATTAAGTAGGTAATTAGAAAGATAGAACTTATTTTATGCAATATTTGGACATGACCTGTCTGTCCATTTAAAATTGTTTAGAAATGTGCTCTCTGAAGAAAGCTACCCTGACTCCCCTTTTGAGATGGCAGCTGGTGCGAGCGTGTGCATTCATATAACATCTGACTTGCCTGTTGACATATTTAAGTAGGTCTTCTTTGATGGACAACATTAATGATACAGTACATGAACTGTGGTAGCCAGAAGAAGACTATGTCTTTAAAAGGCAGAGGGGCTGTTGCACTAGGTGAGGGAGGAGCTGAGGTATGGACTGGACAGGAGTGGGGTTGGTGGGGGGTTGGCGTGGGTCGGCTGGTGTCTGGAGAGACAGACAGGGACAGAGAGAGTATAAAGGATTTCATTGTTTTGAATTCCGTCAAAGGGAGAGAGCAGAGATGTGGGGGTGGGATTGGGGGAGTTATTATGTTTCAAGTGATGTAGAGTGTACCATTTTGGTTATAGGACACCGGGGGGGCGGGGGGGAGGTGGAGAAAAATCAGGGGAATCTGTTGTTTCCAAAGTTTAGTTTCCAAAATAAATATTTCCAATCAAAACCTCCTCTGCATCCCCCCACACACACACACAGCATTTCTACAGCTTTATTAAATCATCCAACATCTTTCTTTGTTTCTCTCGGCTCAGCTTGGCCGTACTTTGAGAAAAGGTTTGCTTTCAAACACTGCGTTACCATAAAATGATAAATAACTATGCTAAAAGCACACGAAAATGCTATAAAAAGTGCGGTTAACTCAAGTGACTGCAATCTAGTTATGATTTATGGAGGCACACCAGACTGGAGAGCGTACACATGTGGAAAAACATGCATAAGAGCAATTTGTAGTAGGTGGGAATTTGGGAATCTGCTGCAAATGTCATGAATGCAGAACCAGCTGGTGAGAGAAATCGCTCTGAGTGTGTGTTCTGCTAACAGCAAACCAGTGCAAAATAAGAAAAACAGACACAAGGAAAGTGTAAAATGATAAGGTCAATAGGGCAGTTAGACAAGTCTCCACCCATTTTTCATTGATTGATGGAATAAAGCAGCCGAAGACCACCTGAAATCTAAATACTGAGCGAGAATAGTAAAATGGAAGGAAAGCATACATTAGCATAGCAATAGTTTGTGTATTTTTCAGGCTGAGGTCTTGACTAATAAACACAAACTACAATCACCTGCTGGTCGGGAGTGGAGCGTTAACTCCTCTCATGCAGAACCAGAACCTACGAGCTAGTTGGCTGCCCATTGTGTTCATTTTAGTGGCCAAGACACCAGTAAAGTTAGGTAACACAGGTATCAGTAGTGGTTTAATATCACTGTGGTGAACGTTTTGCTTAAGACATTAACACTATGCACGAAATTACCAGTAACTGTATGGTGTGACATATGGCATGTTCTTTCTCTGACTGGTTCCCAGAAGCTTCATCCACTCTCACTATGAGCTCGCAGCCTGCCATTGTAGAGAGACATACTGATTGTTGTGTGGGTTGTGTGGGTTGTGTACATACATGAACTGAAAAACAGCCACAGTGATTGGATTCAGCGCTATAGATTATGTGCTACTGCTGCAACATATCCCAGCTATGCATTTAGCTCAATGCCACCCCAGTGGGTTCACGTTGGAGTTCCACGGTCAAGAAAGGCCTGGCATGTTCCACAGCAGCGAATGGGTCAAATGTACCATTTAACATATGCATCAGGCAAGGCATCTTAAACAGTGGAGTGGAGTAGCAACAGTACTCTTTTAGTCTACCATCCTTGATGATCTGTGCCCCTGCTCAGTGTGGGAGTGCAAGAATTCCCCACTCCCTGTTAGTTAACTAGCTACCCACGAGATTTCATACAAAAATGCTCTATGAAATTCATAGCAATAAAACTTGGAGTGGGCTTTAATCATTAGCACAACTCCATCACAAATGAATAAAACCATCTATTACTAACCTCCAAAGCTATTTCATGTACCAGGTGTAAATGATCAACTTGCTGGCTAGCAGTGTGAAATTGGGAGTTTTCACACAATTCAACTAAATCAGAGGTGGCGTTAATCCAAAAATGCACCAGCAAAGGCAGGAAAACGAAGACGGCAGGAATGCAGGCTCTAAAAAAAAAAAGAAAAAGAGCAAGGACGTCTACTGAGGCAAATAAAAAATAGCTTCCCAATTCCTATTACATTTGAACACCTACAAGCAGCAAGCTTTCCATTTCAGCACAGATATACCATATACTTTACAGTGTTAGATTATGACAAATGAAAACCCCCAAGTCTTTTTCACACCTCATTCAGATCTGCCTCTAATAACCTATTCCTCGTTTCAAGAATCCCCTCTGTACAAGATTACACTGAAATCCATTGAGAAACTAAAATATATCTATTATAAATACATATCATGCTAAACAGCAGGCAGACAAATGGTGTAAAACAAGTTTGTTGGGACATAAAAGTTAACAAGGAGTTTCATTAAGGCACCTCACAGGACACATAACTGACAACCCTAAAAATATTGTCTTCTAATATGCACTACAGAAAGGCAATCCAAGATAAAAACGTTTATTAAGACACCTTTGGAATGTTCAGCAGTATATGATTCCACTGCCCCACCTGAAATAAAATGCCGATAGTGGCCTTGACGTTTTTGAAAGTGCTGTGTCTTTTCTCCTGTACTTCAATCTAGTATACCTATTATATATACAGTGTTGTTCTACTGCTACTACCATGTAGTTGGAGATATTTGGGTTTTATTTTATAAGAAAGGTACACTTTTTTAAAAATGTTTTTACATTACGTTTTTCATGATTTAATATTTTTGCAGATACTCTATATGGGCTTTTTTGGCCATGTTCGTTGGTACATTCATCCCTTTTTAAAGAACAATGTCATTTGCTTCCACATAAGTGTTAAACCTCCGAACATGTCTTCACCGAACGCACTGAGAATAAAAGTGTCTTGTAGTTCAAGAACTCCATGTTCTTTTAAGTTCCTTCTGAGCACTAAAGACTCTAACAGATTTTAAAAAGCTGATGTTAGCTTGTAAACATTCTTAAGCAGCCGTTCAATATGTGTTATTGCTGTTGCATTAAAAACAAGAAAAACAAATGAAGTTGCTTACATCTATTGTTAAATGCACGTGGAGACTATTCATGCACTTTGTTTTCTGAGGTGCAGCTGCTTCTGACTGCAGGAACAGGTACGAGGAACAACCATCTACTTTTACTGTTTTATTATGGCAGAAAAAAGAAACGGCTCAATTAGCACAACCATGTACCAAAGGCCATTCAAAGTTCCTTTTTGATAATTGTTGTCGTTAATTGTTGTAATTAATTAAAAACAGACCGAATTTTAGATTTAATTTGTAACTTGAAAAATATAGTTTTCTGGCTTTTCTTGATGCCTGTTAATAAAAACTTTAATTGGAAAGTATTCTGTCAAATTATGCTGATAGAGAGGTAGACACAACAATTAGTTATGCTGATCTATTTTGAATTTAAGTTTTAATTTGAGGATATTCTATTTCCATGTTTGTTCAGAATTCTATAAAATGAATAAATAAAGTAAGAATAAAATTATCATAATACGTCAGATTAAACGTGGCTCAGTTGAGCCGTGTTCGGCCCTCGATGTGGTCTCCATCTTTAATTTTGGCCCAGTCTGTGATTGATTTTGACACCGCTGCCCTACAGAGTTTTTGCCATTCTACTAATTTGCAGCCATATGACACCCAGAATGACTCCCAAATATTGGCCCTTAATGAATGACTGCATGTGTGAGTGTAAGTGTATGTGTGTGGTTAATGACTCACTGGCCACATAAAGCTCATACAGCCATGGGTGAATGCTGAGAATATCTCCACTGGGCAATGACACATGTGGTTTGTGTGTCTAAATGCGCCATTGAAATAGCCTCAAATCTCATGTCCAGCCGG
Organism: Lophius piscatorius; assembly: GCA_009660295.1. Classification (NCBI taxonomy): domain Eukaryota; kingdom Metazoa; phylum Chordata; class Actinopteri; order Lophiiformes; family Lophiidae; genus Lophius; species Lophius piscatorius. Next base: position 34,649 of record VRLP01003440.1, read on the forward strand.
TAGACACACTTACTTTGTATAATGCTCCGTGCACATACACACAGAGTGCTAGATTGGAGTCAGGACTGTGGTATTTGTGTGTGAATCACATACCCAAGGTCATCTAATCCTCTCTCTCTCACATACAGAGAGAGGACAGAGACAGAGAGAGCTGCTATTGCATGACCTCATGTGTTCGTAGATTTCACTGTGGGTAGAGATGTACTTGTGGCTATATATGTGTGTGTGACGTTTGGCTTTACCCCTGCTCCATCTTCCCAGTGTCAGATTCACAATCAGTCATATGTTTCAATGAAAACTGGGAGAACTAAAAAAACGATAATATGTCAGATTGCTGAAAATAGCCATTTCAAATTGAAATATGAACCCTTGATCTGGATCTGGCTCTTGCCCATTCAATGGTCGCACCTCTAAGTACAAGGCTTTTAAAGATCATGCAACGCAAACACAACCAGATAATTGAATGAGGGAACAGATGACAGAAGTACAACCGTATAGAAAGCACATAGCGCCTGCAATTTGACCAGCTGAAATTTTAAGGTCCAGTTTATATAAAAACAGTTTTGCTAAAATCTGATCAGTCGTTCCATTGGTTTTTTTTCATCCATGTGGTTTAGGGTGAAAAAGAACCCAGTGCAAAAAAAAAAAGGCCAGTAGCTGACTAACTTTTAAACAGAATACCACCTGCTTGTGTATAAATGCTTCCTTGTAGGAAGCAGTGACAAAAACAAACAAAGACATGGGAGTTAATGCACACCGTGATAACGACCTGACCCCTGAACAGCATCAATAAACTCAGTAGAGTCTGTGGCACATTCAAAACTTAAAAGTACATCCTTGTGTTAGTTGTTGTTCTGACCGTACACGGCTGTTAGGCTGAAAATGTATCAGCCATGTTTGAAGCTGGGATGTATCATCCTAGCATTTTGTACAATTTCTGTTTTGTTTGTTGGCATAAAGGTGGTAGTTGTTTTTCAATAAAAGTCAAACGACAACTAAAGGTTATGGTTTTCTGCAAAAAGAGTTATATAAGGGAGGGACCATCCCAATCTGTGGTTAGGGACTTTCGTAGGGGCAAAGCATGGAACCCAGGTGCAGACATACGACAATGAAGGAAGAGCAAGTGCAGTAAAGGTATTTAATAAATCAAAAATAAGGCACGAGGAAAAAGCATGGGAGAAAACATTAAACAATTCAAGAAACACTGGGAAACAACTCACATGGAAAAAAAACACTGGGAAATGGCTTGATTGAGTGATGACATGAGGAAACAACAACAACGAACTGGCACAGAAGGAAAGGAGAGGACAGAGTATATTCACTGATGTAACGAGACAATGAGACACAGCTGGAGGGGAAACACAGGTGAACACGATGAATAATCACACAAGAGGAGAACAGAATCACAGCACAGACACAGAGAGGGAAAATGAATACAAGTGAAACACACAAAAATTACTCTAAGAAGGACTAAGGAAATGAACAATAAACAGATAAACACACTAAAAAGGCAACACAAAGGAAACATGACAGGAAATGTAAAACTAGCTAAACAACATATATAACACTTTCAAAATGAAACAGGAACACAGACTAAAATGACAAACCTTCACAAAACTAATAATAAATTAACACAAAGTCATGACATCTGTGTTTGTGTATGTGTGTGCATACATATGGGCATTAACTTTAACACACACACTCTCATCACAACTGCTCCCGCGTTCTTGCCAAGAGGACAGCCTGTTGGTGGGGGGGTCTGCCACTGAATGAAAGAAATCAAAGAATTGGAAAAGGGAACAAAACCAGTGACAGAATTTGAAAACAGGGGTGATGGGCTGAGGAGGTGGAATGAAAGTTGGAGTCAACACAAACATGCCCCCCCCCTCCAAACACACACACACACACACACGCGCGCGCGCACACTTTTTGCTTAGCCTGAAAAAGAACAAAGATTGCATCCTCCAGTGTCATCAGTGATGGATATTATCTAGTTTGACATATCAAATCAGTGAATTGATCACTTGATCAGTCAGGCACATATAGAGGATGGGAGGCTGTTTTTTCGACATGATTTAACACAAACCTAATGGACAGGTTTTCATGAAACTTGATGGAATGGCTGGGTTTACATTAGGGAATAACGTTTGGCGCATGATAGAGAGATGAAGCCCGGAATTGATTTATCTATGACGCTATTTATGTCTATTATGCTTAAACTACCTCATGGAGTTTCGTGAAATTTGGTAGAAGGGTAGGGAACGAATAATCTATATATTTTGAGTACAGCCTTATGTATGGCGACAACGTCTGTTTTATTGTTCTTATCTTTTTGAACATTGCTGTTTTGGTCATTTGTGTCAGTTATGCATAAACCACTAGAGGGTTTTTTTATTAACCTGAAACTGGGTAGAATTGCGAATCATGTGGCATGGACAAAATGAAACCCATACCAAACAAACTGTAGGGGTAGGTTTTCATGGTCTGAGGACCAAACTATTGTGAGGCTATTGCTTTGAAATAATGGGGAAACTGAGCTGCCTTGGCAGAGGTCCTTGCTTTCTGTGTGCTGTATGAACTCACATGGATTTATTCTATTTTAAGTTTCCCATCTCCTTTTACTTTCTTCACAAGATAACCCTGTTTGTCGATAGAGCCAGTATGGTTCATAAGCTACATCTTACCAACCGCCGCTGATGTCATCACAAATGTTTGTCTGACTGACTTTGTAAATTTTATCTAAAAAAGAGGAGAAAAATCTTGGACTTCACTTAAACTGTACATTTCTAAATGAAGGTTGTAAATTCAAAAAAGAATAGCCCAGTGTTTGTACATATTTCCTATGCAAATAATACGTGAATATAAGTTACACGTTATCTTTTTAAAGCATGATTAAGAATGGATGTTTAGTTTTAAGCTCTTTCAAGACATATCATCACACATGCTTGGATCGTGTTCTGCGTGCTATAACCTCAATGCATTGGAATACAATCTCTGCACACAAACAAAACTACTTTAGAGCAGTGCATGTTGAGAACTGAAAGCTACACACACTGTTGGCTTTTTTTCACATTACAGCAGTCATTCGGAATTCTAACTCAGTTTCAGGCTGGACATCAAGATTTAACCCAATTAGCAATAAACAGTGGAATTGGAAAAAAAAACTGGCATACCTTAAAGTTTTCCAGACTTCACCATTTGATTTTTCTTCTATTTTTTTTCAAAAAGGAGGAAATTAAGTTAATAAGGAGGTCAATATTGTTTTTTGTTTTTTTTCTGGTTTGATGTTGAGAAAGTAGGGTGATTTCCAAATAGGCTCCGCATCAATATTCATCCCGATAAGCCCATACTTTCATCTTTTCAGACCCCCCCAACACCCCCAATACTTGCTGAGGCTATCTGTATAATGTCTTAAAATCCGGGCAGTGAGCTGGGCCACAGTGGAATACAAACTACTTGAGCTCTGTGTGTATCCCTCAATCTGTGAAGTAAGGTTACTTCCAGACAGAGAATGAAATCTTCCATCAAAACTTTGAAGAAGCCATTCCTGAATCCTCCCAGTAACTCAGAAGTGAAAGAAATGGACCAGGTTCAGTCACTGACAAACTTAATGTGTGATATTCAAAGCAAGCTGTGAAAAAGGTTAATGCTTATAGCGTGTATATATAATAATTCTGAGTTGAGTGTGTTTTACAATAAACCTGAATAAGAAAGTGCGGGATTCAGAGAGCTGTAGGAGAAAGTAAGATGCATTGTAAGCTTTAATGGCTCTAGAATGCATCTCCCTTTCATCTCTCCATCTAATGTCGATCTATCTCCTCTTTCAATCCTTTTTCTTCGACTCTTAATTAAGGGAGAAGGTTCTCTTAATCTCAGCCCACTGTGCTAATGACTTGCAGGAGGCCTTCCTACCACAAAGAGCTCTGAAAAAGAAAGACGCAGTGTCCAATCAGTAGCAGCGTACAAGTGTCTTTGTCTTGAAGTGTGTCCGTGGGAGGATGCTGCACCGCACGACTTGTGCTTGTGAGTTAGAGTTTAACTCTAGTCCGTTGGAGGAAGGGCTAGGGGTTGAGGGGTCACCTCTGGAAGAACAAAGGGGGTCTGAGCCACCCGAAAAAGTCATGTGCCTGGGAGCAGGGGGCTGGGTGGGGAACTTATTACCATCCGCTCTCGCCTGGCCACTAACAATGACGGATCAGCATCTGTACATCCCGACACACTGACATTTATCCCTCAGCAGGATAGAGACCACAGCTGAGAGAGATGGGGGTTGGTGGTGGACATCTGTAGATATCTAACAGCATGTTACGGCACTGAGCAGCGCCTGCTGTCCAGCATCAGCAGATCGGCCGATTTGGGCTGCCATCCGACCGAATCTCAATGCTGTTATTCATTTAGACCAAGCGGAAAAAACAACCTTAGAGTCAAAGGTGAGCGTTGCACGCACCAGCAGATGAACAGGTGCAGAGAGCAGAGCTCAGCTTTTGTCAGTCAGGAACTGCATATTTACACATAATGTAAAATGTCATGTTAAGAAAGCTAACATGCATTATAGTGATATAATATTGCTGAGATAAATTATGTCTTTGAAATAATTGATTTTCAACGTTAACTCTAACTAACTTAATAACCCGGCTGATTTTGAATGTTTTGCTCTCTAATCTTAAACATGCCCTCCATCTCACTTATCCACCTCCACCTCACTTTATCACTCTTGTGTGAACTCATGGAGTCTCAAAGTAGAAACTGACATGGGGCAACAGCTTGATTTTGGACGTTGAAGTATTGACAAAGTGCAACATTTATATTTTTTTAAGCGATTAAACATTTATTTTGGGGAAAATGTGGGTCAGTCATCCGTCTAAATGGTGCTTCTGACACAGTGTGTCAAATTCAGTAACCATGTATCCAAACATATTATATATAGATATTTGCAGTTTCATTGAATCAACTAGAACACTCTGAGGAACGTTTTGAAAATCTTCTCCTTTTTTTTCGTAATTTACTGTCAAATTAAATGATCTCTCCAAATAACTAATTACTGAAAAGCAACTCCTAACCTTTTGAATCAAATATTTTATTATCATAGATTATTATCATTATATACAAAAATATATTTTCCAACAGCGACATTCATATCTTTCTGGATATAACTCAAACCAACTAACTTATCTCAGCTACATGTTGAGTGTCATGTCACCCATAACCTACTGTGAGTAAATAAATACCTCTAAATATGATTTTTAATCTCTCCAATCTCGAACTGGATCCAAATGTGAAGGCGGATTAGACTCTAAAAGTTCATATTTTACTCCCTAGGGGAGCTTTATATGAAAAAACTCTCTTTTTCGGATATAACTTCCTAACTGTTGGTCCAAATTTGATGCTTATAAATCAACGCCAGAAGATCTCTCTTGCAATCTAATGAATCATAGTTTACTCACTAGCAGGAGCTTTCTTTTAAAAACCTGAAACAAGTTCTTTCGGACATTAGTGCACATTTAATTTGAGGATTTCAATCCGGGGGATATGACTCAGTTTTGGGGGCTTTTTTGGGATATACCCTTGCTGTCAGGGACAGATATAATATGAACATAAAAGGCAACAAAGGTTTACCTGATTCAAAAGCTGCATCTTTACCTCTTCCTCTTTACCTCGTTGAAAATGTTTCACAATCCATTGATTCAACTGTAAAGCACTTTGAGTGGTCATACTCAAACTAGACAGGCCGAACTAGATGACTATATAATACAGTCTATTTGAAAACCTTTCATTACATTCAAACAAACAATGTCGATGATAACCTAACTTCCTGCCACTCTTGCTGGAGAAGGTAATTATAAGTGGATACCTTATTTGATGGCAGACATCAACAGCAGCATACCTCAAACTTGACACTCAGTGCATATTCAAATCATCTTTATTATCATATCATTTTTCAAATATTGTAATTAAATTAACCAAGTCGAAGTAAAAATGTAAATAATGAAAGCAGTGTTCTTAGTGCAGTAACTCCCTTTATTGTACTGCTCTTCATTGTAATTCGCGATTACAAAATTGTTAAAATTGCCCACTGGAGGAGGGTTATTCCGCTGTTGTTTCGGTCAGTGTGACAAAAGAAAGGTGGTCTAGAGAGGGGTCTTTGTTGGGCTTCAAAAACATGAGATTAGAAATGAAAGCAGTAGACATGGGGTGGGGGCCGTCCTTCAGGCAACACTGATGAATGAGGTGTTGCACCTGATGACCAGGGCTTTCTCATGGAAATCAACGGTGGCAAAGTAATTAGGAAGCTCTTTCATTAGCTTAAACACAGCGAGTGAAGATGCTGTGCACTGCTCCCTCTCTCTCCAGCCTGCCCTCCCAGAGAAGCCTCTTGGGAGCACTGGATTTGTTTGAACCTTAAGTTTTCATTGGCAAACCCTGTGGGATGAACGGAGAAGACGAAGCGCAGCAAAGATAACTGAAGAGAAGGAGAACGCACAACGCACCGAGACCACACGCACCAGATCATTAGGGTGTTTTTTCAAAGTTATTTTTATCCAGCAAGAGGCTCTGATTCAAATTAATAGTCAATTATCCCAACTATTAACATGCAAGCCAGAACTCCCTACTCTCCGCAAGGGAAGAAGCTCCCAGGAGAAAGGCTTCTCAGTCATCTGACATTCCAACTTTACTTAATGCAAATCATGTCCCTCTCCCTTCCCCACACCCACTTTTTTCAGTCTTTCTTAAATGTATGTGTTGAGCTGCTCATAAATGATTCAGGATGGAACATGCTGCTAAGTGTTTGTGGCTTTTAATGCAGATGGGTGGCGGCTTTTAATGTGTCCCTCCTCATCAGTGCACAGGTATTGGCGCCTGGTGGAGTGCTGGTCTCGATACACAGTGAAGACATGTATTTTCCAACGAAACAACCCCCCCCCCACAACACACGCTCATGCACAATCTCCCACCAACACACTTCAGGACCCTGTTGCTGTGCCCTGCAGCAGCCGGCACATCTCCCTCAGTAGCTGGGAGTGGGTCTGTGTGGAGAACATGAGCTTGGTAGATGCCAGGAGACTCTTTAGTTGTCAGAAAATCTTGTTTACTTTTCATTTTTACACCATGCCACAGCCTCACTCTGGGGCTTTCTCATCCTTGCTACACTTCTGAAAACTTGTACTGCCTTTTCCCATGTCTATTTCTCCTAGCGACTCAAAACAACTGGCAGATTTGAGAGGCAACACCAACAAATTATCACTGAGAGTTGTTTCTACAAGTCCAGCTCTGTCGCTGGCTCTTTGACCTTCAAGCTCTGCATGAGTCTCACTCTGACTGTTTAATTGAAAAGATTATTTTAGATTAGAGGAATTTTCTTCGGAACCTTTACTGGAGGTCAAACAAAGCTGAGGATCATGCCTGGGTCATTAGCGAGCTGAATGCTAAATCCTTTTTAGGTTCACTAAACCAGGCCATTCCAGCTTCCTCCCCAGTCCCAACCTGGAATGTGTTTAGATAAAGCACATGGGTCGGGGAATCATTAGGCCCGGCCTTGTTATGGTCCGAGTAATAAGTACACCCTTTGGTACCCAATTCCCTTAGGCCACCGTGATAAACACAACTGATGTTTATGCAGTCTGGACCTTTCAATTAAGGCCATAAAACAAGATCCTGCTGTGATAAATAATAGCAATGAATTGCCTGCTATAGCTTGGGTTTTCAAAAGCATATAGAGAATGTGGGTTTCTGTGTGAAGAACACAGTAGCGGGCAATTATTAACAAAGCTCTTTGGTGTAACCAATTACAAACTCATGTTTGCCTGCAGAGCTGGTAATGTAATAGCTAAAAATGGAAAACAAATGTGATGGCTTCCCCCCGCTCTTTACTATTTGTCTTATTTCTAATTGCAAGAAAAACTTAAGAAAATATTTAAATAGAAATATGACTGTTATTTCTTATGCGTATTTGTACTGTTGGAATTGTACTGTCATAATCTATTGATAGTTTACAGTTTTTCAAGCTGATATATCATCACTGAAAAAAAATGCTGACATAAGGCAAATGTAGTAAAGGAATTTGAAACTAAGATTTAAACTGAACCTGCTGTCTCAGACAACTCCAAAATCTAAATCAGAACAGGGGAAGGACGTCTAGCCTGCTGCGAAAGATGATCCAGGGATCTATAAGAGTTTCCACTCAAATAGCCCCAAAATTAAGAACACGTGGTTTTTTGGTCAGAGATATTCTACCCCCCCCTTTGAAAACGGAGAGAAAAGGAGAGAAGTAAAGGCCAGTGTCTGCCTCACATCTGCCAAGATAAACAGAAAAGAAGCAGTGGGGGCCATTGGGTAGCTGTGGCCAGTAAATATTCAGTCTAATGAATGAGCGCACCCGAAAATATGTCACCCATTGGCCCTGCACGTGGTAAACATTAAACTCCAGCCACACAGGAGGCCTTTGTTCATTCTCCTTTCCCCCACCGACACTCAAGCTCCTTACTTGCTGCTATCCTTCCTCCATTGTCCTGCTAGCATGCTTCAAACACAAGTATAGAAAAAAGCAGCTAATGAGTTGACGCTTTCCCATATTGTGGGCAAACTATGATTTTAGTGGCCTGCATGAGGAGAGCAAACTGAATCATTTGGATAGTTTTCTGATGGACACAAAAAACATTTTCCTTGTTGACGGGACGTTACTTCATGTGGGATAGATGAGCACAGAGATTTGGTTTTAAATGTAACCAAAATCAGACTAGAAGCAGATGGTTTGCTCAGCATCTGGCAGATAGTCCATAGAACGACACTTTTGAAGTTATAGTGAAAAGATGGGTGGGGTTGGATGAATAAAGATGGACTGATACAAAACATACCATTTGAAGGTTTAGTGGATGATGCACGAATAGCCGGATGCCTCCCTGTCCTCAGATATGAAAAGAGGGCGTAGACCAGGAGAAGCCTTTGTGCATCTTCAAAAACAACGTGATCAGGTATCAGGGCAGCATATGCCAGGCGTGTGTCTGTCAGAGAGGAGGGCTTTGACTTTGTCACATCATTACTGCAGGGAAGGAGCCACTGTAACAGTGTCTATGATGATCCAAACAGGCCCGCCTTGTTTGGACATGAAACCTAATACACCCTCAAGTCTTTTAAGGATAGCCACAATGGTCAATTAGCTTTTGTGGCAGCCGGCAGTGTCCCCACAAATGAATATCTATCCTACGTTTGTCATCACTGCTTTAATTCACAGAACAGGTAGGATGAAATCTTGCTGCCTGCTGAAGACATAGAATAGATGACTTTATTTTTGCAACTTGTTAATATTACATGCATTTTGAAAAAACCTAAACAGGAGCCTCTTTGAATTCTTTAATTTTCTGAGGCTGCAAATGCATTAATCGTCTTTTTGCAATGAAGAAATTTATTTTCAGGGCCCATCACCCCACCACTCTCAGATATTTTTGCACTGTGTGTTCTCTTTGGGAGAGCTGCTCTTCAAAAAAAAAACAATGCATCTAAAATCTTCATTTCAAAGCTCAGAGTTAGTCAAAGTAAATAGTGGTGGCGCACAGCTCACGCACTATAAGAAAAGAGCCTTGCGTACAACTCTAAAACCCCATTACCCAGTCAAGGAGCTGTCTCAATAGCTCCAAATGTGAATGAATTCCGGGGGGGGGGGAGTTAACAAGACTGTATCCTCAGTAGAAGCAGGAGCAGGAGCTTAATGGATGGACTGGCAATTCCAACAAAGACAATCAGAGCCGATCATAGACAAGAGAGGAGTAAGCAAGATTTTGTGCAGCAGAGAAAAGGCTTTACAGCATGAAAATAGCTCTTCTTAAACAATCCAATACGAGTTGTAATCAATGCAACATTTGCGACTAAACTTTTATGGACATTTTCTTATCAATATCTTGGGAGAAAAGATTTGTCCTTACCTGTACTTTAGCAGAACTGTTTGTACCATCTATCAAGTGAAGTCGAGTTAGATTATCCCAATGTGACCTCCCAGACAATACAACTCTGAGATGACCAGTTGAAGTATGCTACGCTCTTGTGAGGAGCCTTGAAGGCGAACATCGCCTGCAAAACTGATATTTGAAATATCACCTACCAGACAGAGGAGGTGAGAGATGATATGTTCACAGACATCGGTGAGTTATCAGGGCTGTCAGGCTATATCCTGTTCGTGAACAAAAACATGCCGATAAAAATGTGTTAACATTGATGTTGAGGCAGGTTGATAGTATCGTTGGGGCAGCCTAAATAAAGTAAGGTTGGTGTTATTGCTGCTGTTCGGGGATATACTGCTCCATCTTTGGAGATTTAGCAAACAATGATTATTCCGCTACCAGAGCCTTTTTCAAGTGTCTTACTAGATCAAATGCATACACATAATTGACGTAATTAAACTCACTTTAGGTTTACCTGTAAAAAAAAAATGCATTATAAAGTAGACCTACGTATTGGTCCCAGACTGCAAGGGTATATGCCTCACAAGGCCCCAATTCTCTGAGTTTGATCAAGCAATCCCCCCGCTGACACTCCTCAAATTAGAGGGGTCGTTATGTCCGGTAAACAATGTTTTTTAGTAAAAAAGAGATGCTCCCCCTTATGAGTAAAATATAAATTTTTAGACTAAAATATGATCTATTACAATAAAATATGATGATGAATATTCAAGATATATCTCTTCGAGTTGATAGTTGACAGTTGAGAAATTATGGCCCGAAAACTTTTGATTCCCCCCATTGGTGGTAATATACAAACACACCTTTCCAAAAACCGATCCAGTCCTTCCTCACACTAAGGGGTATAAAGTAGAAGTAGATTTAGGACACATATTTTGAGTTATCGCTTTAACACTAGGGATTTCCTGCGGCAGAGGCTATTACAATTCCATAATATCCCAGACTTCTCGGGACTATAATATTATAATTAAAATAAAATGATTCACTATTCACTTCTTTTTATTAGTAAAAGACAATTAAAAAACATTTCATTAACACAAAGGATCTACTGCAGCTGACGCGGCTGTGGCGGCAGCGATTATGATTTCATAATATGGCTGATTTTTCAGCGATAAACGTAAATGCATCATAAGCATTACTAGATTGGTATTTGCTTACAACAGCAAAGGTCAGTCTTCAAATTTTCTGGAAAAAACAAAAATTGAAAGACATAGCGTGCCATCGTAGCAACTAGGGCTGGAAAATAATTTCGTATGGGTATTCAGCTGTACTGTTTCCGGTACTTTACTATCTGAAATAATTAAAATGCAATTTCAGTTGTTAAATGTAAGCTGGCAAATAGACTGAAACACCGGCAATGATTTAAAAAAATATCTGGAGAAACTCTTTTTACTGTACACCTTTAACACGGTCTGGATAACTGGACTGAGATGAAGAAAGTGTTTTATTATCAGCAAATTAAAACTTTAAAGTCTCATCTGTGTCAAAGGAGAAAATGAAACACCAGCATCCCCTATTGTGTGTTATAATGTTGTCACCACTACTACAGTGAGTGAATACGGTCATTTTCCACTGTGTTGATTCACGTTCTATTGGTGTCATACTCAGGTATCAAACCTATAATGTTACATCTTGTAAATTGAGGTTGAGTGTTGCTTAATGTTAAGCCGGGTGTACACTGCATGATTTGAGCCTAATTCTCACTCACTAATGAGTCTCAGGACTGCCGGGCCTGGTGTACGTCCTAAGTCGTTTGTCGTGCCGTCTACAGGGGTCATGAACGACGATAAATAGCTCATGGTTTTCTGCCGTGTCAGAAATTTTTGTAAGGTCTCCACTCCGTCGGCTGTCCTCAGCGCCTTCTTTTCTGACGGCACCAGTGAGAAGTGGTTTAGCATTAGAATTGCCTTTGCAACACGACGCATTTTGTGGTTAATATATAATACATAGTCATAAAGTAGAAAGTGCAGTTTGTGGCTGGTAGTAACTGAACAGCAGGTACGATTAAGAAAGTTTCACAGCTGTCAGAGAGCACTGGCTATCAGGTTAACACTCTACACAGTCAAACGTAGCTCACTTACCTCCAAATCTCTGCAAAATATTCACACGTCTCTGCAAAATAGCCATACTGTACATGGTGTTGTAGACACCTAGGAGTCCGGATACGCCGGCAATTCTTTAAAAACAACGTTTCAGCACACAGGATTGAAAAAAATAATCAAGACAGTTTCTGTATTGTTAGCATGTTGCTAGCAAACAAACTTTTTTCTGCCTTGGAGCTTTCAAATAAAACTTTATTGACAATCGTAACGGGCTGGAAGAGCCGGACAGGTCATAAAGTGTGGGCACAGCAAACGTTTGATTCGTAAAGTGTCAGTTGAAATCAAACAGCCTCGTCTCTAAACGCGTACGGTGTAAGTCCAGCTTTAGAGAAGTGAATGAAGTGAAGAGCATTGTTTATTACAGCAAATGAAAAGTGATATGTCTGTCAGACAGTATTCCGATGAACTTATGACATGGGTGAATCCATGACGGTTGTGACGGACTCAGGAGACCAGCTGGTGCAACAATTGACAGCCTCAGACAATGACAGCCTGAAATCAAGACTCGGCACGAGTGACATTTACAGGATGGTATGGAAAATAAATGATGACATAAGTAAACAAAGAAATGATTAACCCTTTGGATCCTAAGATCACACCAGCATGATCAGTTAGCAAAGTGAAGAACTATCTAACAGGTCACAGAGGTGGTGTACCACAGTTGCCTCACTGCAATTAGGTTATGGGTTCCTATCTACCTCTGCCCATGGGGCCTTTCTGTGTGGAGTTTATGTTCCCCCTGTGTTTGCTTCCTCCCACTGACCACAAGCATGCACTATGGATGAATTATTGGATCTTAATTTCCCATAGTAGCCAATGTGAGCACGAATTGTTGTTTGTGTCTATCCGTCAGGCCAGTGATGAATTTGCAACTTGTGTACCTGCAACCCTGAAACGGGTTAGCAGTTTTATTATACATAAATATAAATGTTATGTGTAAATGTTTAATCTAAATTTAAATATACATGTTAAATCTTTATATTATTTCTAAATCTAAATGCTGAGCCAAAATGTTTAGCAGAAAACTAAATATTAAGCTGAAATGCCAATTTTCACTGACGGAATCGGAAGTACCCAAATAAAAGCTTGATGAAGAAAAATCCTTTCTAACGTTGTGTCTACTTGAAGAACCACAAAATAAGTAAGTTATAAAATAAAATAATATAAAACTTATAAAATAAATAACACCCCATAGAGATGGACAGGTATTTCATAGCAAACCCAACCGGTCATGGCATTAGGCCGTCCACCCTGAGTCTTGGGTCCACTAGAGGTTTCTGCCCTTTAAAAGGCAGTTTTTTTCTCACCACTGTCGCCAAGTGCTTGATTACGGAGGAATTTGTTGATACTCTGTAAGATAATTATATAAAGAGTGTGGTCTGGATTTGCTCTTTCTGGAAAGCACCTTGAGACAACTGTTGTTATGAATTGGCGCTATCTAAATAAAGATTGATTGATTAATTGACAGATTGATTGATAGACTTAATACACTATATAATGAAATATATAGACACACCTCTAGTTATACTGTATTTCTTGACTTATTATCACCCTTCCATTCTTAATGTTGATACATACAATGTAATTTTAGAGAATATTTTCAGTTCAAGTGTTTGTTTTTTCATTCATTTCCTGTGTCAACATGGAAATACTCTGTGCATAGCACCAACCCACTGAAGAAATAGTTTCCAAGTTTTCTGTGGAAGAACTTGAGTGGGCTGCACTCAACCATCAACCATCCTCAACCTCATCCAGCGCCTTTCAGATGGCTTGAATGATCCAGCATTCATATTTGACCACACTGACAATAAGCTCTGGTGACAGAAGAAGAGTCGGAGGAGAATCATTGCAGAGAGCTTCAGCAATCAAGTTGTAAGTATTTGGTGTCTAACACCTTTGGGTATCCTGACTCATAGCGTTGAAGAAGGTCATGCAAGGATGGGATTTTGGTTTTATTGTATGCCATCATTCATGCTATTTAAAAAAAAGACAAAAACTTATTTTTAACTAGTTCCATTTTATATTGTAACAAACAATACGTTAACTAATTGTGCGTCACATTTAAATTTAGGATTTGTCATCTCTGGCCAGGGTTGGTAGGAGGAGAAGGAAAGCGTCAGAATTTGAGGCTAAATCTCTTAGGTCTCACGTGAGCTAACAGCATGCTAATGAGATGGTGGCAGATGCTCGCGTGCCTTTACAATGCTCCCATCCCCCTGACGCCTGCCTACACTCTGCTTCAGCCTGATTAAGATGGATGGAGTCTGAATTTCTAGACAACTTACAGCGATCCAAATTAGTTTATAGCTATTGATTTTAACTCGACTGTTATTGACTTTTATAACATTGTTGTTAACACGATGCTCATTCATTATTTAAATCTTATGATCAATTATCCTTTGCCGTTTTGTCGTTCCATGTGGGCTTTCTCTGACTCCTTCCTGATATAACATCTGAAATCAGACAGTCAGAAATAGGAATGAAAATGGAGAGCGCACATTTCCCCAGGTTCTAAAAATGAGCACACATGACACAAACTCACTGCTCCCCCCCACCCCCCTCCTGGTGTGCTAGCTGACTCTCCGGGGAGGGTGGATTGAGAGGGCTGCCTCATGCCGCCCTCTCTCCACCTGCTAGGCAGCCTTTGTCACTGGGGTCTCCTGCTTAATTTCAATGACAAAGTTTTCTGACACCCTAACCCTGCACCCCTCCAAACTCTTTTCAGTCATTTTATGGTCCCCAAGGGCAGAATCTCTGCATATACCCCATCACCCACCCGGTCATCCTCTCACCAACTGCCCATAGAAGTAAGTGGTCTAGGAGTAGACCTTCTGTCTTCTCTCTAAAAATGAATTTAAGTTAGCATTTTCATTTTCAGTTCCATTTATTACTCTTACCTTATTACTCCGGCCCATTGTAGATTGATGCTATTGTGGATTCGTCACTTTCAAGCTCTGTATTATATTCTCTGGAAAGGTAATACGGACATTTTCAGCATATCATGCTGAGGTATCATGGGGCTGTTAAATGTTTTGTGCTGTTACTGGCTTTAGAGGTATATCAGATAGATTTGCATGTAGCCTGGTATTAATATTTTAGAAGAAAATAGTACACAAAATGATATTTTGGAGGTCCACTTATTGCAACTATTTTTTCAACATTTTTGGTTGTTCCTCATATGCTTGTTATTGTCATTTTGAGTTGCCTATTAAGGCCTGTGTCAATCCAGGGTTGTTCTTAATCTATCATCTTGTTATGATTTGAGAAAAAAAAATTAAGAGGACGGTGGCTTTTTATGCTAATCTTGCAACGCTATGCATTCCAGAGTCCTGTCCCCCATGTTTCTATACAGTGGTGGCTCTACTGGAATTAAAACTCCTTGTATGAAATCTTCAAAAAATGTTGTTTTCAATTGCAGATAAAATGTGATTTGAGCCCCTGATCTTGACTCTAATAATGCCATTAGACCACCGGCAGCTCCTCACTATGGGGGGGGGGGGGGGGGGGGGGGGTTATTATGCTGGGGCAGCAGCCCATGGCTAACGTTGTTTTATGTTACCATCCGTGCTTCATTCCATTGTAAACATGCCAGGCTACCATGTCTGCTCCTGTGACAGACAGCGCAGTGGACCAGCGCTACAGAGTTTGACACTGTGTGTGGTGGTTCTTAATGGGTAATCAGACTGTGACCATATTAATTACACGCATTAAATGTACACTATTCATTTAGATTTAGGTCCCATTTACATCTACCTCCTTTGGTCTGCACTTATAATTTTGGTCCAGATCAAAGATCAAAATGAAACAAACTCAAACTAAAGTGAACCTTATGCGATCTATAATTAATTTCCTGTACTTATATAAAGTGGAATTACTTTTTTTGTGTTACCTTTTAAAATTTAGCCGACATTTGCACATGTAATTTAAAATTAAGACTAGCTACAGCAACAAAATATGAAGATTAGACACAAATGAACTTTTCTGGGTTGCACAATCGGTAGCGTAGTACGTTGAATTTACCTTAAATCAGTTGATGTAGGACAGAATAAACACAATTAAAGAAATCCGGAATATAATCCACATATAACCTTATGCAGCCATGTTAGTTGCACATAGATCTATTAATTTTCATCTTAATACAGTTATTAAATCTCATCTAACAAAGCTTAATTTGATGGAAACTGTTGCTATCTGAATGAAGTAAATTCAACAAATTATTTCATGAGTGAATGGTTGAATGATGAAGAGGAAGGTTGGATGCCGTTGGAGGTTATAAATGGTCTCACAGAGGAGACAATGTGTTCAATGGTGATATGGTCCGAGGAACAAAACAATAATTAACTAGAAAAACACTTGCAACATTTAATTTGTTTTCAGTGAGGACGAGAGGAGTGTACTAACATCCGATATAAACCCGTTCTACAAGCCAGAACAGAAACACTGATGATGACAATATGCAGTTATATCCTGAGAAATTATTTTGAGCGGTTCTTCCTGTAGATTAAATGTGTAATGTATCATACATTGTACATATACCAATATGTGTAATGTTGCAAATTCCCAAAACTGTGTTCGGACTTTAAGTTGTGAAAGTGACCTTAGTTCAATGAGGCAAAATTTGATTCTTACAGTTTTTTGTTGGTCTCAATCTGATATTTTTGAAGGGTAGCTGATATAAATTCATAAGTTCAGTATTAAAGGATCTTTTTCTGACATAATGAACCTCAAGGTATTAAAACAAAATACCCACTTGACAATGGGTTTGAATAAAGAATAAAAAGGACATGGCATCGTTAGAAAAAAAATGACATCACAGTTATAGCTATGGCACGGAATGGAGGTTGGTCTTTGGGAAGAGATTCTACCAGTCATATAATATTTAGGCCATGAAAGGTGTCCTGGTCCAAACTTGTTATGTCAGGAAGACATTATGAATTGTCGTTTGTAGTGCATATAGAGAGTCATACTTAATATTTTACTAGTAGAATCGTATACAATGTTATCGTCGGATTATTATCACCAACATTAATATAGCAGTTGCAGGAATCTCCCCAGTCTCAGGATCACAACAAACGATGGTAAACAAACAAATCTGTCTGCTGTCATTTATGAAATCATAAAATGAGCCTCTTTAAAGCGGTGAGTGAATGGACTCTCTGCCCTTGTTAAGTCGCTCAGCATCAGTGTGCGTATATGAAATTGTAAGCTGATGTCCATGTGTTTGCTCAGAGACAGATGGCGGTGCAGAGAGCCCGTTCCCACGGGTCACACATAGGAATTTAAAATGCAGATAAAATCCATCACAGAGACACATCCTCAGAAAGATGCTGGCCCTGGATAATTTGCTCTGATGAAACCAATCAGTGTGCCAGTTATCAGATAAGTCTTGTAACAAAATGAAAATATTGAGAATATAAGGCGGTGCAGCGCGACTCATTACTTTTGGAATGAATTGGAGAAAACAGAATCTTGGGAATCAGAAAATGGGCTCCTGCTGGCTTACTTGAGTTTGGTCCACGCTGATGAGGATATACAACGGAAACGTTGTGCTGTGATCTGAGCTTCTTAAAGTGAAGAGTGGGATTAATAAATGCCATAAAAAGACTTATCAGCGTCTCTGATCTTTGGACCTATAATCAGCTGAGACTCGTCCAAATAAAGGAGACACAAAGAGCACAGATGACCTCTCATTACAACTGAGTGCTGCAGTCAGGCAAGACAGGTTTAAAATAGTCACTGCAATGTGAGCAACATATTACATTATTTGACTATTTGGCTAATTCTCACTCGGTGTTACCAGTCTTGGGAGCAAAAGAATCTGAATGTTGTTAATTGCAGGATAGGGCTGTCTAAGGCCCGGGCCAGATGGTCAAATGGTTCTCTCATAAAGCTCCTCTGGCCCAGTTGTTTGTTCCCTGATGGACACTTTGAGTTTGCAGGGTGGTAATTTGGTCAGATTAGGAGTCGTAGGCTTCCATATAACATTATTATGCATGAAAAAGAGGAGAAGGAGGAGGAGGAGTTTTTCCAAATGTAAAGAAGTGTGGGGTTTGACTGGGGTGAGGACAAAGCAGTCGCAATAACTTAAATTAAATGTGTGCCAGAGTGTATCAAACATACTGCATTATAGTTTCATCCTGAGACTTGTTTTTTCAAAAGATGAGCTCTTTAATACATACATTTTATCAGTGACCAAATTACTATCTTTAAGGTACCTCATGGAATGAAATGCAACAAATCAAATAACCTTTTGAAATAGTTTTAATTGTAAGATTGTAAATAGTAATAATGCAACAATGATTTGATTTATTTTCTCTTAGTAAAACTGAGGCACCAGAGGTTATATGTCATTTCTCGTTCCTGATATAAAGGTACACACATGCAAAGTGATCATTCTTTGACTAAGAGCCAAATGTCTTATTTGATAATGGTTACATATGTTTGAAGCTGTTTTGGACAGACACTCAGACATATGTGACTTAATTGCCCTTCACACAGATCTCCAACGTATACTATGCTTGCTCTTGCATCATGAACACTGTTAGATTGTAATCCAGTGGCATGAGAATCATCTGATGAAGGCATTTTATGCATAATTTGTACAATGAGCAGGAGAAACTATTTGATTAAAAAACACCATACTCAGAAGAAAATGTCTATATTGATGTGGTCAGACGATAAAATTACATAAGAGAATGTTGTGTTGTTTTGGGTGATCACAAAGAAGAGAAACAATGGTAGCATGATATTACAGGAATCTGTTCATGTAATTTTATAATTTTAATATGTTCCCCGGGTCATATAAAAACCGCTGATGGGCTTGTTTCCTTCCTCCCAGAAGTGTTATTATGAGAGGAGGAACTTTTAGTAAATCATGACAAAAGCCCAGAGTTGGCACACGTTGTGAATTGCAACCACGACAATGTAAGCCTGCCTTGGGTCTGTGTGTGGTTTTGTTAAACTAGGCTCTACCCAGAATAATTCCTCCTCTGACCCATTGTTGTGGCACACTTTTAATTCTGGGGTGTCCTGTGTGTGCAGTTGGGGGAGAAAGACGGGGCTGCTATCAATAGTGCCTCCTGTGCTGCTTGAAGGAGAGCATTCTGGTGATTTAGGATGGGGTGGGGGAGGAGGTGAGGTGAGGCTGTTTTTTTGTGTGGAAAAGATACGCAGTTTGGGTGCGGGGCGGGCAGAGGGGGTGAGACTGGAGCAGAGCGCATGGAGCAGGGCGCGCGCACAAAGACACACTTATTGACTTCCTGCCTCCTCCTCCTTCTCTCGGTCTCTCTCTCTCTCTATGTCTCTCTCTCTCGCTCTCTCTCTCTTTCTCTCTCACTCACTTTGAGCACAGACTGGGAGAAAGCTGCGGCTTCCCTACGCGCAGGCATTCACTCTCACTCATTCAGACACCCGCACGCTCATTACGCATCGGGCATATGCCATTTATGCATCAGATCTATTTACCAGAAGCGCTCGGAATTGATTTTGTGGGGTCTACTACTGCAAAAGAAGTTAAGTTGACTTATATATTTATCCGTTTTTATTTATTTATTCTTGAATCCTGTTGTGGAGTTTTTTTGCGGACTGAGAGCACCAACCGGAGGATTTAACATGCCAGACGTCTGAGAAAGACATTTATCCTTTTTGCCCTAACTGGAAGTAATGACCAGAATGTGTGCACAGAAGATGGGGGAGAAAACGACTGGAACCCAAGGAAATCTAGTCTTTCCAGCTCTGTTTAAACTACTGCTCTTGGTGGCGCTTACGCACGGCGCCACTGCTAAGACTCTGAAATATAAAGTTTATGAGGAGCAGAAAGTGGGCACTGTTATTGCACGACTGAAAGAGGATGTGTCCGGAGTTTTATCCAAATTACCCAGTTCCCTGACCTTTCGATTCCGCGCTATGCATCGAGGGAGCGCATCGCTCCTGTCTGTCCGGGAGGAGGACGGAGAGATCAGCATTGGCACCAAAATTGACCGCGAGAAGCTTTGTGAGAAAAATTTAAACTGTACCATCGAATTCGACGTGGTCACCCTCCCTACAGAGTACTTGCAGCTTTTCCATGTAGAGGTAGAAGTGCTGGATATAAACGACAACTCTCCGCACTTCTCCCGCGCCATCCTTCCCATCGAGATCTCCGAGAGCGCATCAGTGGGGACGCGCATCCCGCTGGATGGCGCAGTGGATGCGGACGTTGGGGAGAACTCGCTGCATACATACTCCCTGACACCCAATAACTTCTTTAAGATCGACATCAGGACCAGGACGGATGGGGCCAAGTATGCAGAGCTGGTTGTAACGAGGGACTTAGACAGGGAGGTGCAGTCAAGCTACCAGCTCCAGCTTACAGCCTCGGATAATGGTGTTCCTCCAAAGTCTGGGTCCACTCTGCTGAAGATCAGCATCTCTGACTCCAACGACAACAGCCCAGCTTTTGATGAGCAGGCTTATATCATCAATTTACTAGAAAACTCTCCTCTTGGGACTCTGATTATTGATTTAAATGCCACAGATCCAGATGAGGGCATTAATGGAAAAATTGCCTACTCTTTTAGCAGCCATGTCTCACCAAAGATCCTGGAAACATTTAAGATCAATCCAGATAACGGTCACATTACACTTATCAAGAAAGTGGACTATGAAACTACTGCTTCCTATGAGCTGGATGTTCAGGCTCAAGACCTGGGCCCTAATTCCATTCCTGGACTTTGCAAAATAGTGGTGAAGGTGGTGGATGTGAATGACAACAAACCAGAGATTAACATCAACCTGATGACAACTGGCAAAGAGGAGGTGGCCTATATTTCAGAGGGTGCCCCTGTGGACACCTTCATAGCACTGGTGCGTGTTGATGACAGTGATGCTGGCCTCAATGGCGAGGTGGTGTGCAGACTGCATGGCCACGGACACTTCAGACTCCAGAAGACCTATGAGAAGAACTACATGATCCTCACCAATGTCTCGCTGGACAGGGAGAAGAGGTCAGAGTACAGCCTGACGGTAATAGCTGAGGACAAGGGCTCGCCCAGCCTCTCCACCATCAAACACTTCACCGTTCAGGTGCTGGATGAAAACGACAATCCTCCAAGTTTCGAGAAGAGCCGTTATGAGGTCTTTAAATCAGAGAACAATTCTCCTGGCGCATACCTGATGACTGTAGTGGCCTCAGATCCAGATCTCGGCACCAATGGCCAAGTTACCTACAGCATCCTAGATGCCCTGATTCAGGGAAGCCCAATTTCCACCTATGTTACTATTGACCCTTCTAATGGCGCCATATATGCCCTACGCAGCTTTGACCATGAAGACGTCAGCAGGATTGCTTTCACCATTCAGGCTTGTGATGGTGGAATCCCTGCACTATCAACTAATACAACCGTCCTGCTAACTGTCTTAGATGAAAATGATAACTCGCCCATCATCCACTCCCCCTCCCTCAGGAACCACACTGCTGAGCTGCCGGTGTGGAAGTATGCTTCACCGGGTCAACTGATCACTGCGCTTAAAGTCACAGACCGCGACGCTGGCGCCAATGGAGAACTGAGCTGCGTTATCGTTGGTGGCAACGAGCATGGACTTTTTGTGATGGACGCGCGTCGATGTGAGCTCCGAACTAATGCCAGCCTTGACCAGGTTCCACGAGATGTGATGGAGATCAGGGTGGAAGTGCAGGACAGGGGATCGAGTCGGCTGACCACGGGGGCTCTCCTCAGGGTCTCTCTGCAGGAGACTATGGACATCTTTCCTCCTCTCTATCCCACCGGCTCCAGCCAGGCCCCACTGGATCTCTCCCTCATCGTGATCATTTCTCTCGGCGCTGTTTGTGCTCTGCTGCTGATTGTTATGGTAATGTTTGCAACTGCCCGCTGCAGCCGTGAAAAGAAAGACCCCAGACACAACTATAACTGCAGAGTGGCAGAGAACAGCTACCAGAACCATCCCAAGAAGCCTGCTCGGCAGATCCACAAGGCCGACATCACCCTGGTTCCAACTGTCAATGGGACCCTGCCTGTCCGTGCACACTCACACTCCCCCTCTGCTTCACCTGCACCAGAGAGGTGCACCCTGGGGAGTAGGCAGAGCCATCACAGCCGGCAGTCACTCAACAGCCTGGTAACAATCTCCTCCAATCATGTGCCGGAGAACTTCGCCCTGGAGCTCGCCCATGCTACTCCTCCTGTTGAGGTAAGCCAAATAGAACTCATGTTTTTTATTTGAATGTCTAAAAGGCTAGATGCTGTTTGTGTAGATGAACTACATGTAACATTTTGGTTTAAAACCATGACCAATTAATCTATATTGAACAATGTTTAGTCCTAAAATCCAATATTTATTCTGAATTTATGCCTTGCTCCCATACTCTGTTACCTGCAGCCCTTCATGTCATGTTTTTGTTGACCATCACATTCAGGACCAAGTCATAAAGTCATGCCCCCACACCCCCCACCCTTTCCCAACAATCCCCCCACCAAACATTGTCTTGTGGCCTTGCTTGTTTTTGACTCCATTCATTTCCCCCTCTTCATTTTTTCCCTTTTATTTTTGTCCTTTTTCTTTCTTTTTTTTGTCTTTTCTTTTGTTTCTCTGGGGATTGTAGCAAGTCTCACAGCTTCTGTCCATGCTCCATCAGGGCCAGTACCAGCCACGACCAAGCTTCAGAGGCAACAAATACACCAGGAGCTATAGGTAATGCACACACCTGATGATCTACAGACCTTATTTTGTGACATAGGAAGACGGACAAATAAAGGCGTATGCTTATGTTATCTTCAATAATATCACAATGGAAAGATTTCCATATGATTCTGTCACTTGTGAGCAATTTCACATACACTTTTATATCCAGTAGCTTTTCAATGTCGAGTAAAGCTGTATGCTCAGTAAATACTTGCATTTGCATAATTTTATGTAAAACCTTCTCTGCGAAGAACTCTCTGTCTCTCTGTGCACATCATTAGCCATTAGGAGCTTGGTTACCCCAAAAGACTCTGATCGTTTTATTGGCAATGATTAGCCAGTTTTGTATGAGGAGTGTATCATATCTTTGTGTGTCTCCATGCAGATACGCCCTGAATGAGATGGACAAGTTCAGTCTGAAGGACAGCGGCCGTGGAGACAGTGAGGCCGGGGACAGTGACTACGAGCCTGGCAGGGAGTCACCCATGGATAGGTTCCTTGGTGAGGGCTTTTCTGAGATATATGCCCCTGATGGCCAGCACAGAACGCATGCAGGTACATCCATGGCCCCCCGATCCACCACACATCCCACCACCCTTCCTTCAAAATGAGTCATTCCCCCAGTTTCCTTTACATTTAATTCTGATTCATTCAAATCAAATGTTGTACTATAGGATATTAAAAAAATGTAAAGATGTAATGGCTGATGTTTTGCAAAGATATGCAAAAAATAGTGAAAAATCCCATGATGATGTCTCATCATCAATCATTCAAACCAAAAAATATTGTTTAGTATTGTTATGGGTAATAGATGGAAGCACTGATATTTGAGAGGAAGGAACCAGAATATTTCTGCATTTATACTTTTATTTTCTGTCCATTGACCAAGTGAGCAATAATCCAATCATTTAGTTCTAAAGGGTAAAAAAATCATAGGAATCCTAGGATCAGTAGAAGTAATTATTCCATACATTTGCAACGTAAGTCATCAACTCTTTAAATACAAATATCCCTGAACTGATTTAATGAAAGTTTCTCTAACCTTGGGTTAGCAACCCCATCTAGAGGTCACTTTAAGAGCACCGATGTCGTACACTGACATGCTGATGTGCTTCATTTGTTATTTAATAAAATGATTGGTTGAATAGTTTTAAATACTCCATCTTAAGTTATGTGTTCAGGTAAATGTTTACTAATGCATTGCTCTCGTGCTCTATGACCTACGAAAGAGTCCCTGGTTGAGGTATCATCAAACTACCAATATGGCCCTGAAATCTTTCCTACCTTACATAATTGTTCCAGAAATTATTGGAAATAAAACCAATACAACCGTAATTCTGTTCATTTCAAGGTTCAGGCATGACTTATATTAAGCCAAATCTGTTTGGAAATGTTAAAACCTAGAGAAGTTTAGAAATTTTACAAAACTAGTGGTGCATTTTATGTGGTTTTCTGTCCCTTTAACTTTGAGGAGTCAGACACTGAAGAGAGGCAGCTAATAAAATTAACATGAACAAAACTTAACCTTGATCAAAAACCTTTTTGCACGAGTTACAAGATATAGATTATCATCAGGAATGACGGTTATCGGACAATTAAAACATTGTAGATAAGTCTTTTGTTTTTATCTATAGACTCTAAGCGGCGGAATTCAAATACTTTGGATTTATAACAGGGTTGAAACAATCTAAATCTACAGTAATTTCTTTAAAAAAACATGAAGTTTACAATATATTTAATCCATTCTACATCTACTGCCCGTATTGACAGTTTTAATATGCATTTTTCATTTTGCAAGTTCATTAGTCAAGGAGATTTTTGAAAGATATCTTACATACTCAACCGCCATGCTTGATCTCACTCTCACAAATGTTTTGAGATATGTGTCCAGATAGCAGAATTAAACTAATGCAGCAACCCATTCCATCTCCCTTCTATCATTCTGCATGGATCCCCAGCCCCTCCACCCTCCAGTGTAACTGTTAGCTTGAAACACATTTGTACATTCATTGACACTGCTAACTTTGAGATATTTTGCCCCCTGGCATCAAATATCCATCATGTGGTACTGATTAGTTGAGTTAAACAAAAAATGGTCAACATCTCTAAAATTCCTCTTCCTCTCAGCCTGTCACAGCTATCATCAAACAGGTAGCATGCTGCCACAGCTTCCTTTATCATACTATCCCTATCCCTCTTCCTGGAGCTCCCATTTCTTTCCAGCCAGCTTCCCACACAGCCATCACTCGATTTGAGCTACATCCCAATTAAAGTCGACCCAGACGGGGCAGACAATCTCATCACTAACACCTCCTTCCTCCCTCCCACCCTTCCCTCACAGCCTTGTGAAGATGCTCTGCTCGTTAGTCCTTCTCCTTTTTCCCACCTTCAAGACTTCACTTTTAGCTGTCCAAACTGAAGCCCCGGTGCTCCTCTGATGAAAAGGAGATATTTAATTGCTATGTGATGAACAGTTGCTATGGAGTTGGCACAGAGTTGTGCTCATGATTAAGCCCTAAAGAGCATAATTACATATCAAAGCTCACCTTTCTCCCTCTGTGTGGTCACCCCGCCTCCCGCCCCCGTGTCCACTGCAGCATGGATGATTTCAAGTAGCATTTAGTCACTGCCCTGCCATTATGGCTGGATATTGCAGTCCTCCCTGTCAGGAGACGATGAGGTAGAAAGTCTTTGTAGCACTCTCTGGTCTATATTGACTACAGAGCTAACATCACAATCTGGCTCACATAACATTGCATGAACTCTGGAAGTAACGTTCACACAATGATCTCTAAAGGAAAAATAAATATACATATTGTATATCATGTAATTTTTTAATTCAATCATAGAACACAACAAAAAATTACAATCGTTGGAAGCTTGAACTCTTTCTGGACGATGGAAATCCTGCAGTTATGATGCTTTGGACAGGTGGAATGTTGTTTGCCAAGAAAATCCTAGACTGTTGTTTTTACATGTAATTTGTTTAACATGCTAATGAGTGACTGTAGGGTTTGTATCAGTGCTTTAGGCAGAAACTGACGGCTACTTCATCCTGATTCCAGTCTTATACTGATTAACTATGGGAAAGGTCAGATTTCGGAAAATAGTCTAAACAGTGAGTCTCACTGGCGAGCCTGATCGCGTTCTTTTTGCATGAAGTCATGCAGTGTATATGGAATCAAATTCTTAGTTTCCCTGTACACAAGTTAAGCTCAGTTTCCCATTGATTCTTACGAAGCATTTATTTTAAATCTTCTGTGGCACTGTGGAACACAATCCATTCTGATAATAATTACATAGTGGGAAGTGTAGGGCTAGTGTTTTTTTTTAAGCTAAATTTCATATAAGGAATTAAAAGTCAGGACATCTAAGCATGGCTCGAACTTAATGAATCTAATATTCTAAATTATTGAAATTTCCCTTGAAGTATGTTCTCATGTTGTCGTCCTCAATCTCGCTGCCAGCTCTCCATGTCTTTGTCTCTGCTCGGTGAATAACAGTACCCACCCACCCTTTCTTGTCAGGCCTTTAAGTAAATTTTTTATTTCATGATA
This sequence comes from Lophius piscatorius, assembly GCA_009660295.1. Lineage (NCBI taxonomy): Eukaryota > Metazoa > Chordata > Actinopteri > Lophiiformes > Lophiidae > Lophius > Lophius piscatorius. Next base: position 60,938 of record VRLP01003440.1, read on the forward strand.
CATTTTGATGAACCTCTGGAGTAAACAAAGACATAATTGGCAGCAAGTCCCGCAGTCTCGAGTTTTGAATAAAACTACATTTATTTGCCAGTAAATTATCATTCTAATCAGTCAACTAGCCAGCTGAATGTATTTAATATTACAGTCAGTCAGTTAATAATTTGCCTGACAAATTCTTATTTTTTATGCAGAAATCATTTTTGGTTAAATTTTTAATTTCTACCCTTTCATCAGCAGGGCATCCAATCTGTCGCTGGCCCCTTACAGTTTTTTTTCCTTCCAAATGCACTTTTCATCTGCTCTAAGATGTATTATAAATGTTCCTTTCATGTTAATGAGTGGATAATGAAGACCCTCAAAAGCGCGACGGGGAAGTGCCATACTTTTTTAATGAAAGCCTTAAGTTGGCATATTTGATTGTTTAATTTATTATTCAGAGATTTTCTATTTGAAGATTTAATATTGAAAAGAGCGTCTTGAAAAGGGAAAATGCAGGGCTTTTAAGGGAGTTATTTTGAATGAGTGATAGACATTGATCAGGTTGGCTGAATGTCTCTCTGTGTTAAATACGTTGGAAGATTTGGAAGGCAGCGCTGCTGCAGATGGCCTCACAGACTAATGAAGGTAGATTTCCACTGTGTTGAAAACACAGTGGAAATTGAGAAAGTGCAACAAAAACACTTGAGGAAAGGTGGACAAATATTAGCTGCACGGATAGAGACTCAGATGGGCAAAATCATCCTTTCCTCTCTTTGTTTTTGTGATGAAATAAATTATAAAAATGTTCATACACATACAATAAAGTGATAGTTTCTACTATTGTCCTTAAGATACAACTTTTCTAAACACTCTAGCAGTTGGAACATCTTCTAAGCCCACTGAATTTTATATGAAAAGTCAAAAATTCTTTCTATTTTTTCGTCTATTGTCCTTCTTATTTCTAACATTCTTAAATTATATAGTTGTGTATGCTAATGTTCAAACATGGCTCTGCGTAGCACATACAATAGGTGAACTAACCGCAGCCCAGGCCGATGTCCTTTTGATATAGGAACAACCAATATTGTCAAAATGAACAGAAAATAAGTTATCTAACGCCATTGTAACCGGCGGTTTCTCATCAGTACTGAGAACCTGCACTTTTTGTTTTTATGGGAACCCTTACCACTTTTTAGGTAGCACCTCCTCCTGATGAATCTAACTACCCATAGATCCCCCCTTACACAGCAGTGTAACCCACCTTGCGGGTTATAACTATGCCAGCATACATCAATGTTTTTCTTTATCTTCTATATGTGTAGCTTTAACCATTTTTGACACCAGTAACAACATTTGACTAATTACTTATTTTTCCATTTTTCTTTCCAGCTATGAGGCTTTGCACAGAGGAGTGTCGTGTCCTTGGTCACTCGGATCAGTGTTGGATGCCTCCACTGGCCTCCCCGGCCTCCTCCTCCGACTATCGCAGTAACCTCTACATCCCCGGAGAAGAATCCCGCCAACCCATGGATCATTCCCAGGAAAAGACCCCACAGCCCTGCACTGACGCCGGCCCCACCCGCAACCAGAGCTTCTCCACATTTGGCAAGGACGTGAATGGTGAAGATGGCGTTGAAGAGGAGGGAGGAGAGGATGGAGAGGGAGTCGCCAGAGATGAAGACCTGTGTGGGACCACATCATTGCTGTCAGAGATGAGCAGTGTGTTCCAGCGGCTGCTACCCCAGGGCTTGGACTCTTACGTACAGGTTAATGAAAACCAGAAGGGGACTGGTCTGAGCGGGGTGGGTGTCCCCATGACTGGATCATTAGATCGTAGGAGGGGCCATCTACCTGGCAAGTCCAACCCCTCTGTCCACCAGCAGGGTGTGGCTGCCTGGGCCGCCAACACCCACTTCCAGAACCCGGGCAGCAACATCGGCCCATCTGGTCATCACCAGGGTGGAAGCTACCACACCTTGAAACCCAGCACCAAGCTTAGCTCCCATGGTAGCAACCACAAGGGCCCACAGGTGCCCAAAAATAATCCTCATAACAGTGGCCACACCCTCAAACCCCACAGCAGCCCCTTGCTAACGGCACCGGTCAGTCCCACTCTTGTGCAGCCTTGCACGGCCCAAGTCGCAGTGCCAGTTCCACTCCCTGGGCCTTCCTCCAAGTGGCTGCCGGCCATGGAGGAGATCCCAGAAAACTACGAGGAGGACGATTTTGACTCGGTGCTCAGCCACCTGCAAGGGAAACGCAGCGACAGTCGACATGAGCTGGTGGACGCCAGCGAGCTGGTGGCAGAGATCAACAAACTCTTGCAGGATGTCAGGCAGAGTTAAACCTGTCATTCATCCTTTTTATTTATTGACCACTCAATGAATGCTTCCTTTCATTTAAAATAAAAGAAAGGAACCCTGGTTGGAAGACAGGAAAAAAACCCTGCAGACCTGCAGCTGTCGTTAAAGTTGCATTTCTAATGTAATTATTGTGTTTTGTGAATGCTAAATATCCAAAAATTGTTTGTAATTGCTGGTTTGGTACACAATGTTCATTATGTGACCGTATTTATCTTTGTATTTTAAAAATACATTTGTATACTTATATTTATAAAAGAAAAAGTGTAAATAAGCATAATCAGAAGTCTATTTTTATATTTTGAATGCATGTTGAGTACAAAAAACATTGAATCAAAACTTTGACATGCAATTGACATTCTAAATATTTAAACTGTTTTGTATTGTGATTTCTTTTTTTAATTTGTCGCTATGATTATATATATATATATATATATACATGAATATATTAATGAATTAATGGAAATTTGTCTTTGTGGATTATTGTTGGGAAGTGGACATACACAAATAAAAATAAAACAAAAATATAATTCAAATGTCTGGTCTGTATTTCAGTACTGCATTGGTTGCGACCCTGTCAAAAATGAGAGCGAATATACACTAATATAAAAAGAATCATGCATTCTAAAGTGCAATCTGAACAGTATTCTGTTTAAAAAAAAATCATGCTCTATCATGTCGTAATCTGCAATAATGCAACTGGGGAGAAATTACGTGCGGTAACCAGATGACCATTTTTTAAAGATATTGAATGTAAACGTATCGGTAAAGAGCAGAGCATTGGGGTCCAGTGCTGCAGTGATAAAATACCCTCCACTGCATTACACCCTGAGTAGCCATTTTCATTAAGAGTCTTCCAAAGCAAAGATGGTATAAAGTCTATGATATGGCACATGGTATTATACATAATACCTTATACCTTATACCTAATTCTTCCATCAGTCCCCTGATCACCGCTGTAATAAATCAATCCCTCCAGGCCGGCTTTGTTCCATCTGCCCTAAAAGCCGCCATAATCAGACCACTCCTCAAAA
>VRLP01003441.1:0-64272 GCA_009660295.1 Lophius piscatorius
GAAACAGTCCAGGTTCACAGAGTGAAACAGTCCAGGTTCACAGAGTGAAACAGTCCAGGTTCACAGAGTGAAACAGTCCAGGTTCATACAGTGAAACAGTCCACCTTCACAGAGTGAAACAGTCCAGGTTCACAGGGTGAAACAGTCCAGGTTCATACAGTGAAACAGTCCAGATTCATACAGTAAACCAGTCCAGGTCCATACAGTGAAACAGTCCAGGTTCATACAGTGAACCAGTCCAGGTCCATACAGTGAAACAGTCCAGGTCCATACAGTGAAACAGTCCAGGTTCATACAGTGAAACAGTCCAGGTTCATACAGTGAAACAGTCCCAGTTTTATTCTTTTTGTGTTTGTTTGTATTCTTAACTACCCGTCTTTGACCGCTGATGTTCGTCGGTTCCAGACGATGAGCTTCAGTTTCTAATTATTTTTCTTCTTCTTCGGCTCCATTAATCGTTGGTAAAGCAACGTGAAAGGCACACAAACTGTGTGAAATCTATATACTGTTTGACTCCTGAATAAATAATCTGCTGCCACTCTGGTTTATGGGATAAAATCACACTTAAACCTCTGACTATAAACCAGTGAAAGCCCAGACAGAACAGAAGTGTAAGAATGAGTCAGAACAATTTCTTCGCTGCTGTGGAACTGTTGATTCCTCCGCGGCCGCTGACACACGGTAGATCAATAACAAATTAAACTTTAGTCCAGGCGTGGAACTTCACACCTGACTGCTTCTTCACATAATACCTCTATTTTTATTCAACCTTGGCTGCAAATAATCCCCTCAAATTATTTCTGCAGCGCAGTCTTTCATTCTGAGGTGTTGTCGACTGGAACACAGAGAGAGAGAGGGGGGGTGAGAGAGAGAGAGCGAGAGAGAGAGAGAGTGAGAGAGAGTGAGAGAGAGAGTGAGAGGAGAGAGAGAGTGAGAGAGAGGGGGGAGAGAGAAAGAGAGAGAGTGAGAGAGAGAGGGGAGAGAGAGTGAGAGAGAGGGGAGAGGGAAAAAGAGAGAGAGAGAGAGAGCAAAGAGCAAGAGAGAAAGAGAGAGAGAGAGTGAGAGAGAGCGAGAGAGAGAGAGAGAAGGTCAAGGTGTACGTCCTTCTTGTTTGAAAAGGGCTTTGTTTTAATGTATTTTGCTAGAAGGCCACAGAACCCTTCATTCTCTCGCCCACGCCTCCATGTCGCCCCTCCTTTTCGTTTTCAACACTCTTCGGAAAGAGAACTCCAAATTAGCGTCGTGGACCGGACAAACTATGAGATTATGAGGGTCATAATTCAGGCTTGTTTATTCGCTTCTCTGTCTGCGTGAGGATTTGTGTATTCAGGCGGGGCGGAGAAGTTCTCGACGGGACTTTAGAGACGTCGGTGCTTCGTCTCTCCGTTCGGAGAAGAAGAGAGGAAGGAGTCGGCCAGTGTAAGTCTGCGTTATTGATTTGAGCTCAGGTTAACTGCAGCCGCATCGATGCTCGCGCTGAGACCAAAAAATCATTTGCATCATTCCGTGCGCTAATCCGCAGCGATTATCCGTGTAATATTTTGCGTCTAATCCCAGCGCTTAATCTTTTGGGTCATAATCCGGTGTCTTCTTTGTTTTTTCGCGTTTCTATCTTCAGCTCTCAGGATTATCAATCTTGATGTCAGATCTTATCCTCATCCCGCAGAGGCTGAGCATTCATGGTGGGGGCAGCGGATCCCGTCCAGAGCGCCGTCAGTAAAACCGGCCGATGGAAAGAGAGCCGTCGTCCACTCAATGCATGTTTCCATTCCAAACTAGGCCCAAAGGGAAGTCCCCAGTCCCCTGCGTTGTACAGGCAATCCTCCTGATTGAACTTTTCAAATGACCTTAGTTCCACAGTATTTTTTATTTAAATAGAAAGTCAAATATGAACTATTGGAGTCAAGACAGGTCTCCTCGTCTCGATCCAGATGCACGAAATCTGGGCTGAATCAGTTTTGTGTTTCTCTGTAAAAACAAAAAGAAGAAAAAATACCCACTTGGGAGGAAAATACAAACTTTTTAAATAAAAAATGTTGTAAACAAGAAACATCTCCTCGAGTTTATTCATGTGCACCAAATTTGAACTAAATCAGGTTAAGTTGTTTCAAGAAAAATCTAATTTTTTCATACAAAAGCTCCCCCTAGTGGGCAAAATATGAACTATTAGAGTGAAACACGTGGTTTAATGGATAGATCTGCTCAATTCGATCCATTTGCACCAAATTGGGACTAAATCGGACCAACGATTAAGAAAATGATGGCCCGAAAACTTTTGGAGATCAATCCAGTTCTTCCTCGCATTAAAGTTTGCGTGGGTTTAAAATTTGAAAATGGTCCATGCAATAGAAAAAATGTATTTCCGACAAACAGTGTTTGTGGGGGGGGGTCATAAAAAACTCCCCTTAGTGAGTATTGTGAACTTTAAGATTTCCTCAAGTCGATTCATATCCACCAAAAATTGACTAAATCGGACGAACGATTGATAAATTACGGCCCGAAAACTTCTGGGAATGAAGAAACTTTCCCGAATCGATCCTGTTCTTCATCACTCTCTCAAAGTCTATGTGGATATAAAATTACATTTTTTTCCCATGACATACTTTTTGAGTTATCGCATTAACACGTAGACAGAGACGTCAGCCAAAACAAACTGTATCAGGAGAAAAAAATTCCCAGCATGCACCAGGGCAGCAATCTGACAGAAGAATGAGTTTCTGCTGTTCTAAAGTATCCTACGGTAGTAGTAGTAGTAGTAGTAGTAGTGGTGTAGTAGTTGTAGAGTAGTCACCATTGTTCCCACAATGCTTATATTCTGAGTGTTATTAAAGGGATAGTTCACTCTTTTCTACACATTCGGTGAAGTGTTGGAGTCACACGAGGGATTTAGTTTGACAGCGGTTGTCTAATGTCGGCTGTGCTTCTAGAAGAGCTTCTCAAAGTCTGACGGGGGCCGCTTTGATTTAGATTAATCTTGTTTTTGTTGTTGTTTTTAATTACTTTACTGACAGTCCCCAGACTGTATGATGGAGCAGCACTTAATCAATGCCACGGCTGTGTTAGAGGCAATATACACGAAAATAAATAAATGTTAACACATGTCAAAGTCATGTCATATTTATCTGTCAGGGAAAAAAAGTACGAGGACGTGCTTGAACACATCGCAGCGTCTGAGGAATACGAGGCACAGCGTCTGGCCTCGTATCAGTAAGGGCATTTTCATTAAATGCTTCCCCTAGTGAGTAGAATATGACTTATTAGAGTAGAATAGGATATATACTAGAAAAATCTTCTCAAGTCGATTCATATGCAGCAAATTTTTCGGACCGACGGTTGAGAAACGATGGCCTGAAACCTTTCGGGAGGTAAAAACTCCCCCTAGTGGTGGAAAAATATATAAACGACATTTTCTGAAATCAGTCCAGTTCTTCCTCGTGTGTGTATGTAGTTCTTCCTCACAGCTTTTCCTGGTCGGGATCAGTGATCAGACGCTTGTTTGTTTTTTTTTAAGCCACTTTTTCAGTTTGTGCTTAATCTGTTGGTTGAGTGTTCCAAAACTTTATTCCCAAAACTGAAAAAGACGTTTTAACAGAGACTGTTCATACATTTAAAGATCAGTTTGATGTGAGAAAACGTCATGAAGTTTTTTTTCAAAATGAATCAGTTGGTACTGTGTCAGAATTAGACACCGGTGGACTTAATCTACTGCATCTGAAAAGGAGAACAAATTATCGTATGCAACTCTCTACCGAAAAACAACGAGACGGCGGCAGTCCAAACTCCTCATTCCATTTATGTACCGTATTGTCTGTATCAAAACGCTTCAGAACCAGTACCAGTGCGCTTCAGCGCAGAGACGACAGTACCGCACACACGTCTGCAGACAAACCAACGTCTTATATAACATTTTGTCGAAACACCGAAAGAAAATATCAGAAAATATCCCTTTTGAGCTCACCTGACTGTGAATAACCAGACGGTGAACAGGTGAGTCCATTACATTATGACCTCTGCACACACCTGCAGTGACTCTCCACCACCCAAGTACCAGTGTAGCATGTTTGGGTTCACACAGATTCATCTAGTTCAGACTCGTGCATGAGGCTCCTACAACAAAAAAGAGAAAATCGAGAAAATCTCTAGAAGAAGTTGGGTGAGATTATAAACTTTCTTACCCAAGTTGCTAAGCTAGCTTAGCATTTGTGTTCCAATCAGTGGTCACAGTCTAAACACTGCAGACAACACAATCCCTGACCAGTGATTGTTTTCGCAATTAATCATCATAACCGATTCCTTTCATACTTCACAGTCATATTTTTATGTATACGCGAATCAGCCATAACATTAAAACCACCTATCTCATATGGCATACATCAGAACCGGTATTCTGTCCTACCGTAGCTCTTCTTTGGGGCGGTAAGCTCTAATCCCCAACAACATAAATGAACTGTTTGCACCCATGATTCTACAGCTGGCACACTGATCAGCCAAAACATTAAAACCATCTGCTTAATATTGTGTAGGTCGCCTTTTTGCTGCCAAAACAGCTGTAACACCTTCCTATAAGAGCCAGAACTAACTTTTTTCAGCAGTCTTTTCATACATTAGCTCTTCTGTGGGATCAGACAAAGTGGCTATCCTTTGCTCTCCCTTTGGGCAACGATGACCTCGCCACTGGTTGACCAGTTGTCTCAGCACCACTTTAGGTACTAACCAGTGCAGACTGGGAACAACCAACAAGAGCTACGGTTCTGGAATATCCAGAGCATCACAATCTGGCCCATGTCAAATTTGTTCAGATCCACATGCGTCCCCATTTTTTTCCTGCTTCCTTCCATCAACTTCAGGACGAAATGTTCACTTGCTGTCAAAGAAATCCCTCCCGCTGTATCAGGATGATCGATGATATCCTGACTTCACCTGACAGTGGTTATATTGTTATGGCTAATCGGTGTGTGCACCTCACAACACCACTGCTAGATGACACGCTAATTTAAGGTGTTTCATTGAAAAAGGAGAAAACACACAAAAAACATGTGACATATTTAACAATATATCATTTTATATTTTTCTGGTGAGTCTTAAAATTTATATTTTGTAGTTTTCTCGCTTTCAGTTAAACGTAATGCAAAATGTTGGTCCTGATAAGAGATTGAGATGAATCGCTACTTAGAATGGTAAAAAAATTAAAGATAACTATTTTGTTTAAAGGCCTATCAGGAAAAAAGCTCAAATCTAATTTGTCTTTTTGAATAATTATGGGATTAGAGATGGATTTTTATTTTCATCTCTCAGACTTAAGTGCTTCTTCAGGCGCTGTTATTCTTCAGGGGCAGTAGTAAATCACAGTTTGTATCAGGGGGGGGCAGTTTTACTCAATCTAACTGATAACACTTCCTGTTCCTGGAACATATTTGGGCATAAAAGGATTCAGCGATTATTATAACCGACTTTGATTTGTCTCATGGATGTTTGTTGAGCTGCAGCTTTCACCGTTCAGTCCGTCTCCAGACATCGCGCTCTTAATTCAACATTAACAACTCTCATTAACATGTTAACATGTGGCCCCCGGTGATGTGGACCGACTGCAGACAACAATCTGAGTATTTTCAGATCGATACTGGATGGAAGGTTAGTGGAGACGATCGATCGGGACGACAAAGGAGCGGTGCAAGACTTCAGAAATGACCAGACACAACCACACTGTAAAAAAAAAACGTACTCTTAGTTGAACTTACAACTATTTTTTATCATTCAGGTCAATTAATAAATCTCTTAATGGTAAATTACTCTGGCTGCCATTTTCAAACAACTCAGTAAATACTTCTTTCTAAGTTCAATTTCTGTTTTTCCATTGCATATAATAATAATAATCTTTACTTTATTCATCACTTCTTACACTGTACATACATACGGTACAAAGTGGAGAAATGTATCTCTGCATTTGACCCAGGGCTCGAAACCCTCACACACTAGTAGATTAAATGTCAGATGACATCTAGGAGGACGTTACACAATCAACCATAATATTAAAACCACCTTTTTTTTGCCCTCAAAACAGCTCCGCCATGTGTTTTCGCAAACCCATGTGCTCCCCGACCCCTCATCGTTCGTAAGTCTCAGCAGGGTCATCAGCCACTACCACCAGTCTGGACTTCAAAGGGGGATTGAATTCATTATCATAATGTTCTTTATAAGCACCAGTTTCATTATTATTGCTGTTTGCTTTGTGATGTTTTCACTTCTTTTCTCACCCATCTACCCCAATCATTTTGAGCAACCGTCTAACTCACAATTGGAATTCTTATTATTCTTCTTATGTATATTATTGGTAGAAGTAGTACTATTATCGGTGTCGTGGCTGTTTTAATTATTTTATCGAGCAGAATTTATTATTAAAGTTATGTTATTATTATTTTTATAGTTATATTATAATTATTATAGTTATATTATTATTATTATTATTATTATTATTATTATATTAGGTTTTATACATGTGTTTTTAGGTTTTGCAGACTGAATTGTCCACGCTTGCATTTCATTTGTTTATTTAATTGTATTCATGCACTTTTTTTTGTTGCAAATAACACTAAATAAATTAATAAAAGGACAATATCCCCCACCCTAACGCCCCTTCGTGTGCCCCCCAATTATAAAGGACCTCGGGGCGCCTCAGGTCAGGACCCACGGTTTGGACACACTGCCAACACAATCTTCTACTTTCCCCACAATGCACCAGTGTGGGTCCACAGAGCCGCGGCTGCTGTGGGCCCCTGGCCTGCGTGGGGGCCCTTGTTGGGCGAGGCTAATGGGCGGAGACCTATTAGTGTGCCTTTTTTTTGAAATCCTCCCCGGCCCCTGCTGTGATGCGGACTGCAGAAGCTGGCCGGGGGCGCACACGCGCTGCAGCGACTCGCACCGCACGCGCGCACTCACGCAAATCCTCTCCAGTGTCGATTGGCACAGAGACGCAGCGCCACGACCTGCCTGTTTGGACCGGACCGCCGAAACTTGTGCGCAGGGATCCATCCAGCTCGACCCAGATAGCGGATTAAATCCACGCACTCTTTTCTTTCTCTCTCTCTCTCTTTTTTTTTTTTCCTCTCCTTTTTCCTCCTCCTCCTCCTCCTCCTCCTCCTGGTCTCGTGTGACAGAGCCTTGGGAGGGAGTTGCGCGGAGAGCCAGTTCCTCTGCGAAGGAACTGAAGGACAGGATCATACGGCTTCACTTGCGTTATAATCCCTTCGTTGGACATAAAAACACGGGCGATAATAAGAGAGAAAAAGAGCTGCGCGAGCTCGCGCGCGATCCGCGGCTGCTGTGGATGTGGAATAATTTTCAAAACTCCTGGAGAAAAAACAATCCCCGAGATAACGGAGGAAGAGAGAACGGATACGGGATCCGCTTGTCGGCTGCGTAATCCTCCACACCAGCGGTTCGTGAGGTAAGTTTCTTTTCATTCTAACGATCCGCCGTGAAAAAAGCAGATGCAGAAATAAGAGCTCGAATCAAAGAATCGCTGCTCCTACAACTGTTGCCCCCTCTCTGGGAAATCTGACACCCTCCAGGTACGAACAGATCGCTGTTTTTTGTGTGTGTGTGTGTGTTGTTGCAGGATGTCGTTTTTAGGGTAACTTTTATCTCCACGCAGCGGTCGGTTCGGAAGAGATCAACTGTGGATCTCCAGTCTGCAGCATCTCAGTCCAGTCAGCAGAAAGAACAAAACACAGATGAGGCTGAGGAATGATCTCGCTGCAGAGATCTAGATCAGATTTTAAATGTTGCGTATGGTAGTCCACTTCGAGTGAACTTTATTTTTATTTTGTCTTTATCGATGCTTGAAGGTCTTTTCTTCTAATGTCTTTTATTCCATGACTTTGTGGCTGTTTTGTGCAGAATTCTGTCAGAGGCATCCTCCCCCATAGATAGAAGTCTAGATAGAAATATGATAGTTAGAGAGGAGTATCTGTTATTGTCTATCCTGAACTTTATTGACCTTTTTGTTTTTATTGCTTAACGGTATCTTTTCTTCTGATATTCTCTACTTTCTTTGGTTCTGCTTTGTGCGGACCGACCCATCAGAGAGTAATGTCAGAGATTTCCCTCAGAAGGCTAGATTGATGGATCTAGATAGATAGATCTAGATAGATGGATATCCCTCCTGTCCAAGGGGAGATTTTCATTTATTTATTCCTGATATTGCTTGACAGTGCTTTGTTCTAAATATTCCCTACTTCCTTTGTGAATGTTCTGGTGCGGACCGCCTTAACAGAGAGATGTAGAGGTATTGTAGAGATATCTCAGGGATGTATTCCCTTTCAGAAAGCGAGATATCGAGATGAATAAATGGGTAGATGAAGATACCTGGATATCTTTCCCTCCTGAGAGAATTCAATTTAATTTCCTTGTGATGTTTCAGTCGGTAATGAACTTTATTGACCTTTTTTCGCTTAATAATATTTGAATAATATTCCTTTTTTCGTGATGTCCCGCCCCAACAGAGAGTCCCGCCCCTGCGGAAAGATAAATGACTAGATAGATAGATTTAGATAGCTTCTGTGTTTTGAATTGTATTGCTAACCTTGTTTTGGATGGCCGTCTCGACAGAGGGAGCTGGTGGAGATACCTTCCCCCATAGATAGAAAATATTGATTGCTTGATTGATTGATTGATTTCTCTTTTCGGGCAGTCCGCTCAGAGTAGCCACAAAGTAAGTTGTCAGTATTTGTTCGGACCGCTGTCCAAAAACAAGGTGGATAAAGTCAATTCTGACTAGAATATCACGGGGAAGTTGAAAGAAATGAAGACTTTTCCCTCAGAGGTGGTGCTGGGAAATATTTCTAGCATCTCGTCTCTGAACTGTCTGATTTCTGGACTGTGACTGTTGAGACTGGAGATACAGACATTTACTTGACGACTGACTGGCTGTTAAGCGGCGACTATGTCACTTGTTTTTGTAGATTTTTAAGTAAGTAATGAATATTATTCTGGTGAAAGTACTGTCAAGACCAGAAAAGGTCAATAAAGTTCATGAAATATTTGAGATTTTTCACTGGGAAATTATACCGATTTCCCTGGAAGCTCTCTAAGAGCTCCATATGCAAAATATTAGTTGAAGTTACTTAATCCAGATATGTTACAACCAAACATGATTGATTTGACACAACTTCTGAGTTTTTAGTTTATTTCATGTACTATAGAATAGACCCATTTCAGTAAATCTACATGAATCTCATAGTGTTAACTCTACGTTACTCAGTTTAGTTAGCTGGACTAGTTTAGTTCATGTAGAACAGAATAGACCCATTTGAGTAAATCTAAATAAATCTCATATTGTTAACTCTATGTTACTCAGTCTAGTTAGCTGGACTAGTTTAGCTCATGTAGAACAGAATAGACCCATTTATGTAAATCTACATGAATCTCATAGTGTTAACTCTATGTTACTCAGTTTAGTTAGCTGGACTAGTTTAGCTCATGTAGAACAGAATAGACCCATTTATGTAAATCTACATGAATCTCATAGTGTTAACTCTATGTTACTCAGTTTAGTTAGCTGGACTAGTTTAGCTCATGTAGAACAGAATAGACCCATTTATGTAAATCTAAATAAATCTCATAGTGTTAACTCTACGTTACTCAGTTTAGTTAGCTGGACTAGTTTAGTTCATGTAGAACAGAATAGACCCATTTGAGTAAATCTAAATAAATCTCATAGTGTTAACTCTATGTTACTCAGTCTAGTTAGCTGGACTCATACCCCATGTTTGACAGGCTACAATAACCCAGGTTGGTGGAACAAAGGTCAACTCTATTTCATCTTAATAAGATTATTTCATTCTATCCAACATAAACTCAGTTTACTGAAAATGTTGACTTAACCGGATTAAGTCAAATTTAACAAAAGTATGTTTTTGAGCGTAACTACCTGGAGTTGTAGATATCTTTCCCTGTTAGATTTCAGTTTTAATGAACTTTATCAGGCTTTTCTTCCCCCCCCCTCGGCAGTGTTTTTAATACTCATATCTCTAACTTCCTTTGTGCTGAAAGTCTCAACAGAGTTCGCCGTTAGATATATCTTTCCTTAAAGATATCGAGATAAATCGATGACTTCTGATGATTTTAAGCGGTCATCCTCACAGAAGTCACTCTAGGCGTCGTGTTTGATGATCCAGAGCGAGGACCCTCAGAAAGGAGACACATCCTGACTTGCTATATTACTTTTGAAGAGCCTTCCTCTCACTTTTATTCCCCTCCCGATTAGTTCCCCTTAATGAATTAAGTATTCGCTCCAGTTGAGTGATTATTGTAATTACTGAGGGGGGGGGGGGGGGGGGGGGGGGGGGGGGGGGGGGGCAGGTGTCCGTGCCGGACACTGTGCAGGGATGTGTCAGAAAGGTGGTGGTTTGAGCGGAGGAGGAGGAAGAGGAGGAGTTGGAGGAGGAGGAGGCGGTCTGCCTGGTTTTCCTTTTTTCCTTTTTCTTTTTCTTTTTTTTTTTTTTTTTTTTTTTACAAGCTGGATGGTGCCGCTGCCAGTTAACTAACAGACAGCTCAGGGGGGAGTGCGGCCCCTTGAAAATAAAGACAGAAAGGGATTGAGGGGGGTTGCTGGCGGAGTCGCGTTATTGCCTTCTGGGTTTGACGAGGCCCTGAGGTGGACTTTATTTGAGCGTTATTGTGCGACACGGCCGACCCGTTGTGCTTTTTATCATTTGGGTCATTTTCTCCTCAAGTTTGCCTTTGGATTTCCTTTTTCATAAACGGGGCGAGCAAAGATTAATGAAAGCAATATAGGATTCAGCGTCGGCTCTGAGCTGCCAGCGAACATTTCAGCAGCGCCGAGATGGAGAGGAGGATCGGCCCGGGCCTTATTTTAACTTTGCTCACCTTTTAATTTTTATGAAATCAAGTTGGCAGACCTGCAGAAACAGAAACGATCCTTCATCTGGAGACAGAGGGGATGAAATGAGACTAGAGCGGGTCGCACCGAGATGAAAGCCAGTTTGGGAGTTGAAGCTATTCCCTCCTGACATCTGAATTATTCCCTGCTTTGAAAATGCAGTTTTATCCAGGGCAGCTGCAACAAAGGTCCACTCACACACTGACACACACACACACACACACACACACACACACACACACACCAACACACACGCTTCAGCCCTTTGGCCCCAGATGTTAATGCCTGCATTGAGCGCGCCACAGGACTCCTGCCGACTGGATCTCTTCATTGTAGGACAGACAATGGAGTCCACATCCTGACCGTCAGCCTCCTTCCCATCTTCCCCTCACACTCTCAGCTGGACAGCACACACTCATGCATGCCTCTATCCACTGCTTAAGACACACACACCGACACAATCAAACGTACTTAATGTATTCTTTTTATATTCTAATGCCCACACCTCCTTTTTTGTTTTGTTTTTTGTCTTCAGCTCTTATTGCTCCTTGTATTTAAAAGCCACAACTTTCAATGAACTGTGAGTGGTTTATTGAAATCGTTTCATTATGTGCTGCCGTATAAATGGTTTTAAAACAACATCTTGAGTACACTTTGTCATGGACCAGTCTGTAATAAACAGTCAAAATAAATTCCTCTTATCATAGCTGCATTTAAAATACTAATTTATGTTTATTTTGTCCAAAATGGAGGTATATTCAGAAGAATATAGTTTAATATCTGTGGTAATGAGATGGCAGGAAGTGCATGAAAACAGTGGGACACAGAATCGGGAGGTATTTCACACTTAATGCTTTACGAAAAGCTAAAATAGGTCAATTTCTACAAAAGTCACCGTGCCGACAGGAAGTCAATACGAAGGTTAAACCGAAGCTGGAACGGTCATGATATAAATTTATGCATTTACCATTTTTTCCGCCATAAATTGATCCATTTGTCGTCTGTATTTGTCAGAAAATGTTGAAAAAGTGTCAGTTATGAGTCTGTAATTGTCAGAAAATGTTGAAAAAGTGTCAGTTATGAGTTCCCAAAAGCCCCAAATGATGAATTTTAATCTTTTCTTCAGCCAAAACTTTTACTCTTTAAGCCAAAAATCATACAAACAAAGGAAAGCTGCAACTTCCTTTCAGCTGTTTTTCAGGAGCAGCTGATTCGTTTGGTTCTTCATTTCATCACACAGTGGTTTCCCGTGTCTGTGCAAACATGTGACACAAACTGTGCATTTGACACAGTGTGTGTCAAATGTGGGGGGCCAACATTGCGTCATGGCTGATATGTCGCCACTGCACCAGATGTTTTGTGTGAGGGTGTGTGATTTTGCAATCGCCGCCCTTGTGTCACGTGCGTCACATCGGTGCTATAGAGACTCCGGGGTCACATGGCGAGCAGCTGAAAGCGCAGTAACCTCCCGTGATAACAGAATGATTGTTGAAAATGGAACCTAAGAGCTTTGCACACAAACGCACACACACACACACACACACACAAACACACTGGGAGAGTGTGTGGGTCCGGATTCACTGGCAATAACATATTTTCAATGGAGATCAAGGCTCTTATCACATCTTCTGCTGAACATTAGTGGATGTGCCAGCTTCCCACAGGAGGATATGTTCCCAAACTTGCTTTTTCATTAAACTAACGTTTATAATTACGTGTCTATCTGCCTTTCTTCTCCTTCTCCCTGAACTCCCCTTCAGTGGCGGATCTGATTTTGTTTTGGCAGTTTCAAACTGGTCCAAGTTTCACGCTGGGCTGAAAGGAGTTCATATCCCAGCCTGTGCCCTCTGTGTTCTGGTGCTGCGTGAGGAGAATCACCAAGCCTCGCTTTTTGTTTTTATAATGGTTCTCAGAGTGTGTGAGTGTGTGAGTGTGTGTGTGTGTGTGTCTGTGTGTGTGTGTGAGTGCAAGTTCAAATCTGTGTTTGAGTTGAACCGAGATATGGTTCATGTCAGGCCAGATGCAATGTCTGGAGAGTAGAAGCAGATGGGTTGTGCATGTGTGTGTGTGTATGTGTGTATGCGTGTATGTGTGTAGCAGGGGAAAAGTAGGGGGGCGGGGCTGGGCAGGACCGGCTGATGTTTAGAGAGGAAGAAGAAGGAAAGGGGGCTTGTTTACAAGACCATCAGGCTAAATGGACTTTGGCATGGTGCAGGGTCAGAGTGATATAAACCTCATGTTTTCATCCTGACTCTGTGTATGTGCAGCAACTCTCAATGGAATTGCTTCATTATTAATGACTTTATTAACCATAGTGGCATAGTGACCTTGTGCCTGTGCAGGAAAGGTTTGATTCGTGCACAGATGTGCACTAAAAATGGCACGGCGACACTTAAGTCTGGCTCGCCGCCAAGACTTTTCACACTTTTATTGTGTCGTTGTTGCGTCATAACTAAAGAGAACGAGGGTCCGTCTTTAAGTTTTTGTTGTAATGAAACCGCACAGTCTCTGAACTTTGTTGCTGCCTCCGGCGAGGATGTTGCCTCGTGTCTTTCCTGCCTTCCTGCGACACGTCCCCTTTTTCCTCACTGCCCTTCCTGCAGAGGATGAATGTCCACAGCTATTTTTTTTTTAACTTCGTTTTCTCATTGACCTTTCTCCTAGTCCACCATCTGCTACTTTTGGGAAAGCTTTCCCTACCACAAAAACGGCTCCTTTCAATACTTCTGTTCCCTTATTTTCAATGTTACATTCGAGTGCTAGTGTTCTGAGTAGAGTTCAATATTAAACTCAATATTGAAAAGAGAAAAGAAAAACGGAGGCAGTCCATCAAATCAAAAAATGGTCTTTTTGTGATGCAAGCCAAATAAATGATTATTTCTTTTTGGCAAAAGATCCCGATGTTGGAGATGTTTGTTGCTAATTCCTTACATCCTCACTGGTTTTCATTGTGACATAGAAAACCTACATGTGCCCCTTTTCACAGAGAGCCCTGCAGGGAGACCCCTCCCTGTGGTGCCCGCGTGTTTTAAACCCAACAAATCGGCGGTGAATCACAGCCTTGTGTGATGTTAAACAGCGAGCCAGTGTTAGGCGACAGAAAGAGGTGTGAGGAATAACACAGCAGCTTTGGCATCCAGTGTAAGAGTTTACGCTTTCTATCCGATTGTTGCAAGACCAATTCCTTCTGTCGAAGTGTCGAGGCAACGTAAGATGATCGGGTCTTGAAAGCGAACAGAAATTTGTCGTCTGGGATGCTCCACAACAGAATTCCTCTCGACCGGTTCTTAAGTTGACCAGTAGGAGGACAGAGTGAACACAAACATGGCGGCGTGAAGATTCCGGAAAGTCACCGATGCTAGGTGGAATGATGATGGTGAGGAAGAAACGCTTGTTGAAATGTGCCGACGATGCCCCTCTCTTTTCAATCGTTCATTAAAGGAATACCGCCACAGAATACTAAAAGGGCATTGTTGGCAAGAGACAGCATCCGTAGTTCTTCGAGGTCACATCAATTTATGACAGAAAGGTCCGCGTCAAACTTGTAGTTGTCCCAGCCTTCCGACAAAGACACGGCACAAATTTGTGATGCGGTGATCTCCTGATCCCCCCCCCAACTTGATAAATATTTTGTCTTATAACCGCTACCAGATGCTTTAAGTTGTGGTTCGCACCACTGTCCTACCTTTCTGCCTCATATTTATACAGATGTCATATTCACCTCAGTTACTACCTCCACAGCATTAAAAGTCCATAGGTTTCACATAGAACAGAGGAGTGGCAGAAATTCCCCTCTGTAAATCGGATGTTTGTGATGTTTATGTCCTGATCACAGACGGTATTAACGATATATTCGTAATAATTCTCTTTAAGCACTGGTTCGGCGGATAACAGCCATGAATTCTTTGAATCAAAGCGTCCGTTTCTGCCTGTCGATCTCCATAAAGAGAACATAAAATACATTTGTTGTCTTCACTGGACCGTATTGTTGTTTTCTTTTGTCTTTGAGTTTCAGCGTGAACACTGTTCTGACACATCGTTTGTTTTAATGTCGTGTATATGTGCCGTCAACATGTTGATGCTGCTTAATGGCCTTTTTTTTCTGCCGTCGCTCATGTTTTATTTATTTCAAGTGCGTCTAAAGTCGAGCTCCTTCAGTTCTTCCTTGCTCATTTTTTCCCAGCAAACAACATGCAGCTGTGATTCATTGATGTTAAAACGCTACAGAAGACACTATTCTAATATAGCACAAGCTCTATAGGCACACACACACACACACACACACACACACACACTGAACAACCTCCAGCTCCAACTCAGTGGTTTTAAGGCCTGTTGAGAAGTTTCCATCAGGCAGTGAAGATGTATCCAGAGGGTTTTGGCGGCGGCTGTGATTTCAGTTGTTCCGAGACGAGGAGCTTTTTCTCATCTGCAACTTAGCCCTTCCCTCTCAGCTCTCTCTCTCTCTCTCTCTCTCTCTCTCTCTCTCTCTCTCTCTCTCTCTTTTTCTCTCATCCTCTGTCCCTCACCCACTTACATTATGCACCATTTCTTCCCCCCCCCTCTTCCTCTCTCTAACTTGTTTCGGGCTCACAGGAGGAGCATAAATGAGGTTATTTCTGCGTTGCCAAAGATTAAAAGCACTTACCACTCGTGTAGTTCAGCCGAACGGACAAGTGCACCTTCAGCCTATTGTGAATGTAAACTATCCTCTGAAGGATGAAGTAGTAGTCCAATCCTGCTGCAGGCTCTGACGGAAACGTTAGCGCCACCATTATGGGACTTTCTCTCTTCCCCTCAGAATCTATTAATTTAGGATAAAGGAAGCATTATTGGCATTAATGTTGAAAATTAGCCTCGCTGCCAAAAAAACCCCCGATAACAACCGCTGAATATAGAACACAAGGCAGTCATAAATATTTGTGACTCACTCTATGAATGATGCAACCTCCCCGAGGGGGAATCAATAAATGAATAAGCCCCGAGGAAGGAAGAGAGTTTCCAGGAAAGTCGGACCGCCGGAAAATCCAATATGGTGCATGCTAACCTTTCCTGCAGGCTAGAGTGGAAGGATGAACCAACATTTTTTTTGCAGTGTGGAGGCTTTGTACATCCAGACCTGTAATTTCCTTTGCGTCAGGCTGATCAACGCATTTCTTAAAAGGCGAGCGCAGTGGCGAGACACATCACCCGATTCTAACCACTGCTGCCTGAAACAAATGTAGGAACATATGGAGGGTAATCCTTAGCTGTCCGCCGACAGTCGGGTACTTCTTCAGCTAACCGACTCTCTGTCTGCCTTAATGCGGCTGACTCAGAGAGCTACCGGAGGGCTGCAGGAGAGGCTCGGTGGACCTGCTGTGGGTCGTCTGCATTATTGATCAGCAGAAAAGGGGTGAAGGAGAGCCGTGACCTGCTTGTTGTTACCAGCTGACCACCATTGCCATCTGCTGCCCCCCGGCCTCGCCCCATTTCTCTCTCTGACTCTGTCATCACTTCTCTTTCTCGCACAATCTTCTCATCCAAGAAACAGAAAAATAGGCGTAAATGGATCAATGGATATTCTGGCGTATTAATGATGAGTCAGCGAAAACTACGTTGAATATTTCTACATTAAAATTTGACAGCCATCAACTTGGAGGAAGCTGCTTCATATCTTTGCATTCTAATACAGTATTATAGTCAAGTAACGCTTAAACCTTGGCTGATAGCTTTGTCTCCACTATGGTGAAGGGTTCATATATTTTCTTATATTTCGTTATATTCTTTGCTTAGCATAACATATTGGTCTTTCCTTCGCTGTTGTAACATTCAAAATTTACCCGCTGTGACATGAATAAAGAAGTTTCTCATCTTAGCATCAAGGAAAAAATATCTGCCATACCTTTCAGTCTTTACAGAACAAGCATACATCTAAAGAATTGTTGACATCTCAAAGTCACTGCAGAAATTCAGACGGTCTCTTACGGGAAGAATACGGCCGCAGCGTCAGCAGAATGGTGAATGTCGGACAAGACCCGTGTTTTATTCTCACAGATGTTCTTTTTGTTGAGTAGTTCAGATGAGAGAATGAAGTAAAGATAAAATGTTGGTCCCAACAGATGATGTGTGATGACTAGTCCATCAGACAGTCTTTGGCGCTCAGACTCCTCAGGGAGATTGTGACTGAAGGGTATCGGCCTTGAGCAGTAGCAGGTATAGCCTGGAGTCTGGATACTGGTGGTGGTGGCTGATGGCTCTACTGTGACTGATGAATGGGGAAATTTGATGGATTCGTTAACACAGGGCGGAGATGGGAAGATGATACCGCCAGCTTCAAGGAACTAGATGATGCTAATGGCTAATGATGAAGGCGTGTCGCTGTGATTTTGAATAGATTTTTGTCTGGTCAATTGATGCCTTGAAGCAGGTGATGAAGACGGAGTGAAATGAGAGATAGACTGCGGCCTGAGTGTGCAAGGGAATAGTCTTCTGGACTCAAACGTCAGTAGCTCTCTGTTGGTTTTAGGGTTTAAGGAACAGTTAAGGAACTGAAGAAAAAACTTGACTTAAATGTCATTTAGAGGATGTCATATTATTATACAGAATGTGGATACAGCCAGCAGTTTGGGAGAAAAAACTATAAAAAGTTAGAAACAGAGGGCTGGACTAGCCTCCAAACTGCATCTGAAATCCTCCCACCATCATTTATCCCTGTTTGTGCGGGATAAATAAACAAAAACAGACATTGATTAGAGAGCTTAAAGGAGCTGGAAGGTGGTTTGGTGCTTTGGAAAAAGTCAGTCTTGGTGTTTTTCCCTTACTTTCTGACTTCCTGTCGAGCTAAGCCCCAAAGCATTAGGACCAAGATGTTATTGATTTTCTCATCCCTGTGAATAAGAATATTCCCTTAAATGCTCAAACTTCCTTTACTGAACGTCTCTGCTGGGAAATCATTTCTTTCTACTTAATCCCACAAGTGTCATGTGAAGATGCGCTTGTGGGATCAATGCGCACAAAGCAGTAAGCATCTACTGATATCATCTTCAGCTTTTTGTCAAAGACAGATTCCGTTTTCCTTTTCTGCCTGACCCATCGTTCCCGATTCTTCCCATCTCCTGCTTATGCCTGTCCTGTCGCTGTGGTTGAAATTGTAATATTGTAAATTGGGATCGAGGAGGGGTTGGATTAAGCTCGGACAAAGTCTTGTCGGCAGGCCAACTGTGATTCCGGACCGTTCTATAAGGTATTTATAAGGGGTTTTATTTCCCAGAGGCCCCCGATGGGCCTGTTTGGCTTTTGTTGTTTTGTTTGTTCTGACTCAGCAGATGTTTTCTGGCTCAGTCGACCATACTTTTGTGTTTGGTGGACGCTGGACTGCTGGAATTGTTCTCTATATTGTTATTCTGGTTTTGGGGGACACGCCGAAGCGTGAATCCGTCGGTTCCTTTACTGTCAAAACTTTGTACTGTGGACGGAGTTTATGCCGATGCAAACTCAGCTCTGGATTCTTACTGACTATATTGATGAAATACTTGATTGAGTAAGCAAATATGTACCAGCTACTGGGAAGTAATTGCACTAGCAGACTCTGCCTCTCTGAGTGGATATCTGAGGTTGTGTGCATTTAAATAAGGATGCAGAGGCAGTAGGGGTTGAGTACAGGAAAGGCCCCTACCCTCCTCTTCCCCATGCTAAACAGAGCATGGTACTTTGTTTTTATGACAGCCTTTTTTTTTTTTTTTGGGGGGCATTGTTCTGGTCCAATAGAGCCCGCCCTCCCTACCGTGGGACTGACCGTTAGTGGGCAGGAAGTGCCGATAGCACGCAGCGTGAGCGCGCACACATACTGTACTGCACCACACTCACCCCTTCCCCATCTGTGGGCCCACACTCACACATAAAGTTTTGAAAGTACAATAAAAAGTTGCCCCGCGGCACCCAGGCTGGTAAGCTGCAGCTTATCCAGGAAGGCGCTGCAGCCGGGGTAATGGCCTCTCTCCAGGGTAAGCTCTGCGGAGGGGCCCATGCAGGCTTATCAGCTGCAGGAGGGCCCCTACATGGTGGCTCTCAGTGGAGTCGGTGTGCGAGAGTAGCTCACCTTCCACGGCTGCTGGGAACGGAGGGCTTATTTCCTGAGGTGTTTGTCTAATGTTATCGCGGCAGTGTAGGGAAATCAAAGTCAGACGTTTTACACCCCTGAATGAAAAACATAGATGTTTTTCCCGGTCCAGACCCTCTAATTGGAAATTCAAACTTAACTCAGCGTTGCTAAACTTCACGGATACTCAGGCCATCAGGTCCCAAAGGGGAATTCAATGCAACCCTTTATTCTTGATAAAGTCAATGACGTACCGGCGTGGCTTTCAGAACAAAAGAAGTACTTTTTTCGAACGCCATGGAGGCCTTTTGATAAATGTTAAACGTTGAGGTCACTGACTAATCAGAAAACTCCAGCATGACCGGGCCCAGGACTCATTGCCCCTGTTCTTAAACTGCGGAGAGGCAGGAAGTGACATAGGAGCTGCTGACTCTGTCGCAGTGAAATAAGCTATCACCGCTTCTGTCGCCTCGCGTGAAAGATTTAAACGGGACTTTAGGTATAGCCTAAATCTACAGTGTGGAATGTCGCAGTGTTAGCAGTCTCTAGTCTTTGTAGACAAACATTGATGATCTATTACACAGTACGTTTATGCGTATCACATAGCACCTCAGAAAATCACAATAGAGATGGTATGTTTCCAGAAAGAGTTAGTCTAGAACAAACTCTTTATATTGAAGCACAATACAAACAATGATATCACCTGAAGGCAATGACATCATCGAGAAGGTTTTGAGTCTCTATATTTATTGAACAATGTGTGTAACATGACTATGCTAACATAACTATGACAGCATGTGTATGCTAAACGGTAAGGGACAAAGGATGGAGCCCTGCAGGACACCGCAGACCTAAGGGCCCCCCAAGGAGGAGGGAAAGAGCACGGCTATTGGGAAAGTCCATTTCCATACGAAGGATTTTTTGTAGCATGTGAGGAACTATTACACAGAATTCAGTAACTTTATTAAGCCATTCAAAACATTCCTGTAAGTGTCAATAGTTCTCTAAAAATGAGATTTTGCTTCATAATGAAGGAAGCAGCAGTGAGCTAATCTAAATAAAACCGACTACTTTCCAGGAAAGTCAGATTTTTTACCGTTTTAAAACATGCTCGAGCAAAGAATTGATTCTTTCTTGTTCTCTGGTAAATTTAGAGTCTCTATGATATTAATGAAATGGATGAAATAAAAAAAAGAAAGAATTTTTTCCATTGTTTTTCGTTAAGGACACAATACGACTGTACGGCAAAAACACCACTTCATGGCAGTGATAGCAGTTTATGGCTAGGACACATCAATACGGCGCTTATATTAATGATACCTCTTCATAACAAGGATACACCTTTACCCCTTGGCTACGACACGGCACTCCGGCGACGACGCCACTCTATGGCTACAATACCACTTAACGGCAATGACATGTCCGCAAAGAGACCGATGATACCTCTTCACACAAACAATACTGCTTCATAGCTCCGGTACCTCTTCATAGAGCTGTACCTCTATGAAGAGGTACAGCTACCTCTTCATAGCTTTGATGTCAATTCACAGCACCGGTAGGTTATCAGAGGCGAAGCAAATGTCAGCGGTGTGGAATTATTTGACTGAGTGAAGAATGGCAGCTATCCGCGGCAAACTGTGCCGAGGAGGTGTGAAAGAAATGGCCTTTAAAACGAGCCGTTTGATGAAACACCTGAAGAACCAGCACAGCGCTGAGTTCAAGGACTTTGCTAACGCTGGCAGAGAAGATCAACTTTGCACAAAACACTGGAAAAGCAGTAGAAAAATGAAAATACCCGGAGGCGGCACGCTGTTTGTAAAACGAACGGAAACTCCTACTCGGTTGATTTCTCTCGATTAATAGCTATTATCGTTCGAAGAGTCTGTCGTCTTCTCAGCGCACTTAAGTCAGAAAACGAGATTTCTAAATGGCACCACATCATAGGTGTTGTACTACGGAAGCTGCCCGACATCAGCTGCCTGTTACACGTAATTTTTGACCTCGGCTTCAAGGTAAGAAAACACCTTTTGTACTTGTGTCGACACGAGAGAATGCACTCAAATATCGGCGCTCATACTCGCGTTTGTCGGTACCACGTTACAATAAGACCACCATTATAAATGATTTAAAGGATATTAATCAGGTTGTAAACACTTTACAAGTCGTTAGTTTACATTTATAAACAGCTTATAACACAGATCTCAGTTTATCAACGCGGGTCACTTTTTGGCAATATCAAGTTCCCATTACAGATAAGTGTGCTCACTATTTCGCAAGCATCAGATTTCCCGATACCTTTTATATCAAATGAGTTATAGCAGCTTATTAATGATTTTGAAAGTGTTTACAGCGTAATTAGTAAATGAGAAAAAACTCATGAAACTTGGTAGACATGTCTGTC
The DNA here is from genome assembly GCA_009660295.1 of Lophius piscatorius. NCBI lineage: Eukaryota > Metazoa > Chordata > Actinopteri > Lophiiformes > Lophiidae > Lophius > Lophius piscatorius. The sequence continues at coordinate 21,382 of VRLP01003441.1, forward strand.
GTGGCGAAACATGTTTTGAGGTTTGCGGCGGAGGGCGTGGTAAAAAAAAGCTCCACAGCACCTCCATTAAATATTCGGAAGACCTTCCGTGTTGGACTTATTTTGACGTAGAAGCATGAAAATTGGTTCACTTGTTTATCATCATCATCACTTACAGAAAAAGTATCTCGGTGCTATGACCTAAAAGTAACAGGAAGTCGGCCGTTTTGGATTAATTGTGCGATTTTTCTGTTGTTGTTTTCTTTCCGGCGTTTAAAGGGGTTTGTATTTGAACTATTTTCTGGTTTTATAGCTGTTTCATAAGGGATTATTGTGACGCTATGATGAAGTCTGTCTTCACTTGTAGGGCCAGTAAAAAGCAAAGTAGTAAAGACAAAATTAGAGTTACCTTTATGGTTTTAATTAACAGTTCTTTTATCGTGACTTGGCGACTCTAAATTGGCCGTAGGAGTGAATGTGAGCGTGAACGGTTGTGTGTCTCTATGAGTCGGCCCTGTGATGAACTGTTGATTTGTAACAGGGCGTGCTCTGGCTCTCGCCCAACGTCAGCTGGCATAGGCTCCAGCCATCGCGACCCTGAACAGGATAAGCGGTTATAAAACAAAGGAATGAATGAATATACTTATAGAATGGCATCAACCCATATTTCTGCTGTGGTGGGAGATATCACCGGGTGAAACCCAACGCCATAAAGTATTAATATCTGTGGTATCTGCAGCAGGATTTCATTTAATCCCTCATGTCAAGTATAAATCCAGCTTTATTGTTTCGCTTCTCTGGTTCTGCTCCCACACACTTAATGAAACATCACTGCGAGCGTAGCAGAGCTGGGTAATTAGTGCTAGTTCTGGTTATCGCCTTCCCAGCCTAACCTCAAATCCAGCGCCAGGCACACCTTTGAGCCCAGCTGTTACCGCTGCAGCTGCTGCCATAATGGTGCCGTTGTTCAGGTGTTGGTCCGGCTCACGGGCCGGGGAGGCGGTGTAAGAGTGAAAGAGAAAGGACGGTGTTTGCCCCCTCACCCACGGCGGCCCCCTGCTGCAGACTCACCTTTGACCCCTCAGTGGCTGCACTCCCCCTCTCCTGCTGCTCCTTTACGGACCACTGCTCTCCCCGTGAAGTCTGACTGTCTGATGGGAGGATGGAAAGATTGAGAGAGAGAGAAAAAAAATATGCTCAATGGGATGAGGCATCAAAAAATATGTCGGAAAGGAGAGTCAAGATGATTAAACAGAGATTGGGTGGAAAACTCGAGGCGGAGGAAGGCATAAATAGAGGAAGATATACTTGGTGCCAGGTTCGGTCCGACCGTAGGGGGTAGACAGAGATTTGGTGGCGAGGAAGAAGCCAGCTCACGAAAAACAACAGTCCTGAGGAACCGCGATAAGAGATGACAAACTGCCAACAATTCCACCATCAATTTTCCAGGCTGGTTTTCTCGCTCGCTGTCTTTCAATCATTCTCAGTTATTTCTGTATTTTTTACTCACTCCTTTTCTCCTTTCTCACATCTAGTCCCGCCCCCGCGGTGTATCTTTGTAATAGAGCTGTCCACCAGCAGCACACACACACACACTCATAGTGTGTCACATACGTGTATTAACACAGAACACGAGCATGACTCAAGCATTTAACGGCTCTACAGACTTTCATGAATCAGGGCAACAAGGCAGCCCCCCCAAACATTATATTCGAAAGTCTTTGGCGCTCAAGGGGGGGAGGTTGTGATCTAAGGGTCTCTTCCCTGAAAAGCAGCATTAAACCGAATCGGGATACTGGTGGCGGTTGCTGATGACTCTGCTGAGGCTAATGAATGCATGCTAGCATGCTATGACTAAATGAATGGAAAGACAGTCATATTAAAAGGCAGAAGCTGGTGATGGGCGGAGCCTGCGGGTGTGACAGTGATTGGACGGATGCGGCTAACTGATTGTGCGCTAGCTGATATCAACTGATGCCCCCAGGCTGTGAAGAAGGTAACTGAGACGGAGCATGTGTGAAAGGTGAGGATAATAGTGGTGTGGGCCGTATCTGCGGCCCGAGTGGACCAGAGGAAAGTCTTTCCGATCGAACTATTTATCGCCAGATCTCCGTTTAATTTTGAGCATAAGTGGGCCTTTACTCCACCTTTTTTAAGAGTGAAATTATCCCACTGATATTATTATACTAACACATAGTATACAACACATGTTCAGCCGAACACAACCGACATTTTGAGATTTACATCATGGAAAAAGGAGATAAACCTCATTCTTTGTCTGTTCTTTCTAAAACCCTCGCCTACATCCATCCATTGAGTCTAAGTGCTTATCAGCCTGCACTAGCTGAGGTTCGCAGGAAGACGTGCTCAGGGTCACCCATTCATCACATGAGCTGTTTTTTATATAGAAACGGTACAAACCCGCCGCAGAAAAGATCCTCCAATAAGCAACCAGGGTCCTTCTCTAAGACGCCTTTGGGTTTTTTTTCCACACTGAACAGAACAGCGGTTGAACAACCTCTCACTGGTGTGTCGTTATAAACGTGTGTCAAGTGGCACTTTCCAAGAAATGGATTAAAGTGGAGGACGGCGATCATTTACCCTTGCTGTCACAAGAGCTACTTGTCCTCTGAGCACAGGACAAGCCACGCCGTCTCCCCCGTTTGGAGACATCATCGGTTGAATTGCCACTTCCTTGACTTCGCTGCTAACTTTTATGAGCTGCTTTTAAGTCATCACACACAATACGTCGTCTAAATGTCACACTCACATCCTGCCTTTCTGGCCGGTCTTTATACAGATACTTGATTCAACTCTGTTACTACCTGCGTTGCTTTCTCAGAGGCGGGAAAACCCAAACCCTCACGACGCCTCCGTTGTGGTTCATGGCCACATTGAAGCAAATTTTAACTTCAGCGCGGCCAATTCACCTAAACTGTGTGTTTCTGAGGAACATCTGAGGAAGCCGACGCACCTGAAGGGAACGGACATGCAATCATGTGACCATGCGGAACTCCACCCAGTAACTCCACCCGTCCTGCCCACGATAAAACAGTAGGAACGATATCAAACACCGTGAAGAACCATTCTGCATCAGGACTTCTCTTACCTTTAATACTAGAGCGATCTTTCCTAACGTACTTATGCATCCACTGATTTTAACATGATTTAAATAATTATTTTCCACATCAGAGTAATCTTCAAATCATTGTCATGGAAGATAAACTTTATTTCTGAGATATATTGACAAGAAATCCCCCTACCATCGTGATTTCTCCGTTTTTACACGGTTTATGCCACAAAAAAACATTTGGAACAAAATCCATGATGGGTTGAGTCGCGTAATGAGTAGTTGTGTAATTGTAACAAGTTTCTTTGTCCTCTGATGGCTCTTTCAAGCAGAGGGATAAAACCTCCTAGTCGTCGGTAAGTTTTCTTCAAAGCCAACAGGCTAGGACGGCAACAAATACGCCCGGTCGATAAATCAGCCGGCTGAAACCTTGAATTGCATCAATTCTCAGCTTTTCGGAACAGTTTTTGAGGGACGAGAGAAGTGATTACAGCAATCAAAAGTTTGAAAGTACATGCGGTGTATTCAAAGTAGAAAGTGCTGGGGAATAGTGTGAGGAGAAACTTTCATGTGTTTTTATTAGTTTATCCACAACTTCTAGTCAAGTACAGTCAGATGGATATACTCGAGGAAAGGACTCTTCCAGGACTCCTGCTCACACACACACACACACACACACACACACACACAGACTTATATTACTCACTCATTCACACATGAATCCATTTGCACATTTCACCCACAAACACTCAACACTCCCATACTGCCCCCATCTTCTCTCTCTCTCTCGCTCTCTCTCTCTCTCTCTCTCTCTCGCTCTCTCTCTCGCTCTCTCTCTCTCTCTCTCTCTTTCTCACACAACCACACACACACACAGGCTCTGTGCATATGGAACAGTTTACCTCACAGTGTTTTTTTATACCTATTAGGCAGTCTTTTTTAAGAACACCAGGGAGGAGGGAGAACCAAAGTCTTTATTGTGATTTTTTAGCCTGAGGTTAGACCAGCCATAGAGAACACACACACACACACACAGACACACACTCATACACACACACACACAGACACACACACACACACACACAGACACACACACACACACAGACACACATGCACACACACAGACACACAGACACACATACACGCACACAGACACACATACACACACAGACACACATACAAAGACACACATACACACACACATACACATACCCACACACACACCCATACACATACATGCACACACACATACACGCAAACACAAATACCCACACACATACGCACTTAAACACACACAGACACACACATACACAAATTAAACAGAACCCCACCCTGCTTATATGCTCCATTAAAAAATACAAAAATACACTCTTAAAAAATTAGTCTGGTTGATGGATGGATGGATGGATGGATGGATGGATGGATGGATGGATGGATGGATGGATTGATGGACAGGTGATTATCAATGGAAGGAAGGAAGGGTGATGGATTTAAAATCCATTGTCCATCCATCCTCCATCCCTCTATCTCTCATTCCTCTTTCTATCCATCCTTCTATCTCTCATCCCTCTTTCTCTTATCCCTCTTTCTCTCATCCCTCTATCTCTCATCCCTCTTTCTCTCATCCCTCTATCTCTCATCCCTCTTTCTCTCATCCCTCTATCTCTCATCCCTCTATCTCTCATCCCTCTTTCTCTCATCCCTCTATCTCTCATCCCTCTTTCTCTCATCCCTCTTTCTCTCCATCCTCTCACATCTCTGTAGCTGAAAAGCTGTTTTTTTAACGAGGATTAAATTCCTCAAATCTGTCTTCCCGTCCCTGTGGGGGAGGCCTGCGCTTTTTAATTAATTGATTTTGAAATTAAGTTAGCTGCCTTGTGCATGAGGCAGTGTGTGTGTGTGTGTGTGTGTGTGTGTGTGTGTGTGTGTGTGTGTGTGTGTGTGTGTGTGTGTGTGTGTGTGTGTGTGTGTTTTGGTGCAGTGCGAGTTTCCCCCTTCCCCCTGATGGTTGGATGGATGAATGGGGTTGGGACGCGTGTTCTGCTGATGTGGGTCGGTGTTCGTTGTGATTATCGGAGGAGCTGAAGAAACGCTCTTAAATCCACGGTGAATGACGAGTAAAGGAGCGTCGTTGTGTAAATCAGGATCGTAAAAATGACAGTTTGTGTTTTTATGTTTCAGTCTTTTCAGATTGGCTCTCACTTTGCTTTTGTACCGAGAGAAGAAACATGATATAATGAACTAATTACTGAGCTGGAGAGGTTCTGGGTGACCAGAATTTGGTACTTAAAAGAGTGAGACTTTGTTTGTAGTCTTCATACCCACTTAACAATTGGCCTTTCCTCGTATTTAGCAGAAATAACGTTCATCTTTTCACATCAGTCTCAGGGAGAAAGTACATTTGTTTATTCCCCGCATATCCAAAGATATATATTCAGATATTTATACAAGAGGAAACACAGGAAGTGTACAAATTTGGTGTTTGTTCAAAAGTAGGATCATAAAGTTGAATATTTTCTTGTGCCAAATAATGGAGTATTGATATTATTGGCTGGCTAATTTTAACTGAACTTGGAAAATCAAGTTTTTCTTATTGTGCACCTGCAACCTGGAATAACTTGGGGAACAACCCATAATTTTTTATCCTTAAGGCGATTTAAATCTTTAGTATCATTGTATTTTACTTAAAGCTGCGGCCCACAGCTGGAAGATTTAAACGCAGCTAATAGCAGTTAGCGGCTAATTCAGTGAAGATAAAAATCAACTGAAACTGGTCACCTACCTTCAACATCTCTTTACAATTGTCGATAAAGGCTGCAGAAGCGAAGGCGGGCACTTCTGGTTAATGTGCGATTAGTTGGTAGGGAGCATTAGCGCACCCCAAGCTATGTGTCGTGCTGGGGCTAATCCAGAAGTTGGGCTCCTGTCTGGTTTGATGATCGCCACATAATCATCTTCACCTTTCCCTTAGATGTGTAGAATAAGATTTCCTTTAAAAAAAATAAAACTAAAACCAGTGCTCTTCCATCATCGTGACGGACGCATCACCACAGGAAGCTCTAATATATGCAGCAGTTCCTGCTCCTGCTGGAGCCTCACAGGTGAAAGAGACAGAGACTTGTGCCGAACCGCTGTGATAAATGATAATCAGAGCTTCTCTCGGGATAATTACATGCTTCTGCGCCGCCTCACTTAACCACTTCACCTGCTTGACTCTTTTTTCTCCCGATAAGGCCCGCCCCCACGCTCAAAATGTCGCTGCAGGTGCTCAAAGTTTCTCCCTCAGATCACAGGGCAGTCTTTCATTTTCAAGTTTTATTAGACATCCATCCACCCATTTTCTGTAACCGCTTATCATGTTCAGGGTCGTCGGGGGGCTAGATCCTATCCCAGCAGGCATTGGCCGAGTTCAGCACCTGGCCAACACATGAGACAAACAATCATTCACACCTACGGGTGATTTAGAGTACACAATTCACCTGCAGAGTGTGTTTTTGGACTGTTGGAGGGTTCAGGAGTACCACACACACACACACACACACACACAGGCGGAGATACACACCTTCTGTGTAGACGTACTGTATTTATTATTAATAAAACTACAGTACATGCAGACACAAAGAGCTTAGGCAAAGATACACACACACACAATCACACACGCGTTACACACTTGCACACAAGGAAGCGAGACGCAAACAGATTTGCTCACAGACACAAAGACAGACGACTCGGAGAAACAAAGGCAGCGCCACAAACACACACAGAGGTACACACACAGTGCGAGACTGACAGCGTGCAGCAGATCCACCACCAGCGCCGTGACGCAGACCCCGGCCCGCTAATGAGCGACGCAACCCTGCTAAGGTCGAGAGAGCCGGGGCATCGTGCTGCTCTGGGGACCCCGACGTTGTTTGCGACATAAAGAGGGAGACGTTGAGCAGCGGCGAGGCTCTGTGGAACAAAGCGAGAGTCAACGCTGCTGCAATAAGAGAGAAATGAAAAACAATAAGAGCGCAGCGGAGCGCCCGGGCCCCCGCGCCCCCACACGCCATGACACTGCTTCTAATTATGCAGGAGGGAGAACACACCCGCATCTGGGACAAACCTTCAATTAAATTGCCCACAATCTGCCCACCTGTGATTTTTATAAGTGGATTTTAATCAGGATAATTCTTAAAAAGGCCCCTGAACATGAATGAATCATTCCTGAGTTCCCTTAAGTAAAGCTTTTCTCTTCTACTTCCTTTGTTATTTTTGCGACTTCAAAGTTCTTCCAAGGAACCAGGTTGGATTGCTCTCCCTTTTTTAAATTCATCTCTCTCACTCTCTCTCTCTCTCTCTCGCTCTCTCTCTCTCTCTCTCTCTCTCGCTCTCTCTCTCTCTCTCCATCCGTTCACATCTCTGCAGCCTCTGAGTTGCGTTCGAGGATTAAATTGCGTCCCGTCACCACATCTCAGCGCCACTAGCGTCAGTTCATGAAGGAGTGAGAACACACACACTTAGGGTTACCCTAAAAAGTCAGTTTCTGCTGTGTTATTATGAGGTATGGCGTGTAGACCGATGAGAGGAAAAATGTATCGAAACGACTTTAGCATAAGGCTGCAGCGTAATAAAGTGTGAAAAGAGTGAAGGGTACTTACCTTAAATACGGTGACATGTGACCACAGCCCTTCCTGTCATTTCTGGAAAACCTTCTTCTTCTTTTTTTTTAATGGACCCTGGAACATGAATTAATCATTGCTGAGCTACTTTAGGTTCAGCTTTCCTTCCACTTCCTCTGTTATTTTGCCACTTCCTGCTCTGAAAGCATAAATGAGAGTTTTCATTGTAATGTGAAAGCAGATGTAGGTCATTAAAACAATAAGGGGACGACAATGGCTTCAGTCACTTAGCTACTGTTGCTTATGAATATTTATTTCACTTTCACTTTTCTTTCTAAGATTTTTCGTCGGAAGGTTCCGGGAATCACCCTCTGACCTTTCTGGAGTTTGGGTTCTCTCCCCGTGGTTCAAACTGGGTGCTCCAGATACTTCTCAGAGCCCAAAAACTTAAAATGAGGGTGAATTGGTGGCTCTAAATTTTTCCCGTAGATGTGAATGAGAACATTTGTCTTTTTGTGTCTGGTGTGAATAACTGGAAACTCATCGACGGTGAACCCTTCTCCATCCTCCCTCCCTCCATGACTGTGCAGAGGATCAGTTGTTACAGAATGATACAAGGCCTCGTCCTAGGTAGCCCCTTTGACCCGTGGTGTCCCCCAGGGCTCCACCCTCGGTCCCTTACTCTTTAGCACACACACGCTGCCGCTTGGTCAAATTATAAACAGGTTCAACCATGTGACACCCAATTTTCAAGAAGACAATGTGCCTCAAATTCTGCTCAACCAAACAGTTGAGCAGACACACACACACAGACACACAGACAGACAGACAGACAGTCACACAGACAGACACACAGACACACAGACAGACAGACACACAGACAGACACACAGACAGACAGAGCCTCCACCAGACTTTATGGACAACATTTACCAGAAACTCTACTGTGTTGTCTAAGCTGGGAGATTAAGATGTGCACACACACACACACACACACCTGCACATTCACACACACTGACTCATAAAGGCACCACAGGTTTGGGGGAGAGTGTTTGTGTGTGTCTGTGTCTGAGCTTTGTAAAGTCAACAACCACAGACCCCCTCACACACACACAAACACACACACACACACACACACACACGCACACACTTATACACTCACAGGCAGTGTGTAATTAGTGCGAAGGTATGAAATGCTTGTATTGTCTCTGTGTGTCTCACCTGGCCTGAAGCTCTCAGTACGAAACCTCATACCAAACCTGCCACCTCTTAAAATCCACCAGGATGTTTGGAGCAAACTATGACTTCATTGTGTCCCCCTGTCTGTGTCTGTGTGTGTGTGTGTGGGGAGGGTTTATTAGTGGCAGCAGCTGGAGTGGGTGTATCGACTGATTGAAATGCAGGATTTGTCAATTCCTCTTTCTTCAATTAAACGGAGGAGCGGCTCTATTAACTAGACACTAATCAGGCCTTAATGAGAAAAAAAGAAGGGAAAATAAAAGCTGCTTCCAACCTTTAAAGCTCAATTTATTAAATTGTTGAAGTGCACCTTATTTGTTGAAACCTGTAGAGAAATCAAAGTGTAGAAGCGAGAGTAGAATCGGGGAATCAAGTGCGGATTAATCAAAAGCTGGGATCGTGCCACAGCGCCGCAACGGAAACTGTTTACAAACCAGTGTGGGATTTTTAAATAGATAGTGTTTAGACTCACGTCCTCATCGGAGATGCATGGAGACACATGAACCTTTACACTGTTAAATCGCTCAGATGCGTCCCACCCGTGACCACCTTTGTAGTCGGTTTGGGTGATCGGATCACGATGCGTCTCGCCGGTGGTTTACACTTGTATTTAGTGATGTGTCTCACTGTCCACCTGTGATCCGATCCGCCAAAACGCATTTCAGAACAGGCCCAAAGGGAACATTCCATGAGCAGCAGTGAGATGGGATGTATGTGTGAGGAAGAGACGGGAGATGAAGGTGTGCCGAAGCTGCAAGGGTGGCAAAGTTGGATGAGATTAAATAATTGGGGTTGGTGGTGAGGTGAGGAAGAGAGTAGATGGAGTGGATATTTAGGAGTGATTTGGGACAGGAAGTTCCCATCGGGAGTGAAACGGAGGGTAGAAGAGCCGGAGGTGGCAGAGCTGAGGATGCTCTGGTCGGAAGTTTGTAGAATCAGGAATGAGGTCATCAGAGGTCGAGCATGTTGGTAAGACTGAGGGGGCGCGAAAAAACAAACAAACAGACAACCAAGCGATGAAAGTTAGTGAAAAAGATGAAATTATCTTAGATTCTGGGCCTTTTTTGCATCATTGATGATCCAGAGGGATTCTGAAGGATCCAGCAACGCTGGGGCCCAACTGCACGTAAAACATTTTGGTTTTGTAATGTTACCACTGTCATCACAGAGGCTAAAAGAAAGGACCCCACATGCGCAACTCTTAAGAACCTGTTAGCCTTTTTTGGGCAAAGAGCCAAGTCAGAGCCGAGCCATTACGTCACCGAATGACGTCAGTACGTCTGTCCGTTCACCCATCAATGCTGGCGCCCTACTCAAGCACGAAAATGGAGGAGCTAATCGTCTCCATGCAGATGCTGTTCCTGGCTTTTCAAGTCTACTTTGAGATCCAGAGCTGAAAAAAACAACTTTTGTCATTCCTTTAAAAATAAAAAATATCATAGCTTGTTTATCGGATGAAACTTTCTCGGAGGTTGTTTTAAAAAGGGTGGTTCAATGTTTGCTCCGGTCTTGTTGGTCATAATAACCCCGCCCCCAGCCTCTGTCGTCATCGGTTCTTGGCATTAGACCAGCACAGAGTTGGTGCTTGTCTGGCACCAGTTTTGAGCGCCAGGAGCTGGTGCTTAGGCTGTCGAAAAGCAAAGAACTGGTGCTAAGTCAGACTTTGGCTCCGAACTAGCCCTGGAACCAGCTCAGTGGCAAAGGGGTAACAGATGGAGAGGGTGGAGTAAAAGTCGCACCAGGCCTCGCCTTGGATAGGCTGTGTATAAAGGTCTAGAACCCGTTCTATGTCTGTTTAAAGAAATACTACAAAAACAACTATGGAATCATTCTCTTCTAGCAAGGCTCAAAAGTAAAAATTGTATTTTAGCTATACGTCCTGAAGTCTTGTCCAGGATGTAATTCCTCCCTCCATTTTTTTTTTTTTATTTTAGCCTTTGAGATAAACTTAGTAAACCGTTTCCAGGTGTGGATTCGTTTTCAGAGCCCACCAATGAGAGAGGTATCGATCTTCTCATCCATGTCTTCGGAGATAAAAGTTAAAAATAATAGAGCTATTAGCTCCAAAATGCTCTTTGATTCCTTCAAAGGATCTGAAGTGAGACATCACACACAGGGAGGATGAAAGAAGAGCATAAATATTGGCAGCAGGAGAAGTGTCTGGGTCGATAAAAGAGAATCTGAAGAAAGGAGATAGCAAACAAGAATTGGAAAGAGGCGAATCCTGCAGATAAAGCAGGCAGAAGCAGGGCGTCTGGTTGCTGCCGTCAGCAGATCTGAGATCCTGCCCGCTGACCACAGGCCTCTTCACTTCATTTATTGCTAGTCTTAATTTGATTTCTTTGTACTGCTGTCATTCTGCCCTCCTCCTTCAACCACGCAGACACCCCTGCCACGTTTGGTTTTTCCACTGCGGCTCTTTTCCCCCCCGACGCCGACTCTGGAAACTCTGAGTCAGTCCTGGAGGGACGGAGGTTTTCAATTCCATGTTTCTGTTGATCAATGAAGAGCTTTGGTCGATCGCGCAGGTGTTTTCTCAGAGGTGCCGTGCGTAAGGTTTAAGGTGTCCCTGTGAATAAATGTAATATAATATAAACAAGACCTATGCTGTCTTCTCCGACAGGGAGGGTGTATCACCCAAAAAGTCCCCGATCCCCTGCATTGTACAGGCAATCCTCAAATTGAATGTGTAGTTATGTCCAAAAAACAGCGTTTCATACGGAGAGCTCCCTCTAGTGAGTAAAATGTGAACTTTTAGAGTAAAATACGGTTTACATTTTAGAAAGATCTCCTGGTATTGATTCATATTTACCAAAGTTGGACTAAAACAAGAAAAAAAAAGCAGCAGTTTGTGAATCCTTACCGTAAAGGAAGGGAAAACATGAAGACCTGACTCATGAAACCATCAAGGGGTAAACTGGTGGGGGTCCCCACCATCAATCCTTATACCTTACTGTAAGAAGGACGGTCTCAAGGAGGATCGCCTTGAGGATGAAAATGATTCATCAAATCGTTTTTTGGAGTTATCGTGACTAGTTTTTGAGTTATATCCCAGACTATTGGGGGATGTAGAAAGTGAGGGAGATATAAAGATATAAAAAAGTGAAGGATATAGAAAGTGAGAGATGTGTCTTGAATCCAAATACAAACATCCTTTTAAAATATAGTGTTGGTTATTTTCATGCTGCCAATCTGTCTAAACAGCTGGCCCATCAATATTTTAGGTTTATGTGCAGATGTAGCTCCAATTCACCGGAGTGAGTCCGACGGCGTTTGTCAGCCACCAGTGAGAGTTGCATTCATTCGAAGGCAGGTTTTTTTTATGTTTATGTTATTCAAAATGGTCTGAGGTTAATGACGATAGTTAGAGTTGAAGACGCTTCTGAGTGACACATGCAGCGACTGTTTAGGCGAATAAATGACACATTTTTAAAAGCGGATTAGTATCTCATCTTTGGTTAGAAGCTGATTCATGATTGATGTTTGCGATGTAGGTGTAATGACTTCTCCCCGGAGCCGCAGGGCCGTTGGCGTGTGAACCCCCGCTCTTAAATGTTCCTCCAGGACGTATCTAACCCAGCACGGATCATTTGTTTTTATGGCTTTTATTGGGTGTCACATGATGGTGTAAAAGCAGCATCAGAGAATTTTCCAAACCCTCAAGAACTGAAGAAGTTATCCTCCGTCTCTTAATCCCAAATCTTCAACTTCCCTCCAAGGATGGTAACCGTCTCGCATCCAGATCCTCGCCTCCTTCCGCCGACAAACGTATCCTTACAACACTGCAAGGCATCGAACGGCCGGCGCCTGCATTTAGCAGGCAGCCTCACGCTTTGACACGCTTCCTCACTCCCCATTAACGCACCATTGATTCCAGTTAGGCCCACATTGGATACGGATAAGATGGAAAGTGAGTGGAGGGGTTGGATAGGAGAACCCGGCTCTGGTCTCTGCTGTTCCTGTCAGATTAAAGCACACGGCTCCGGGCTCGCTGCGCTCTCATGACACGATGATGTAATCCCCGTCACGGTCTCTGGGCTTCTGGTTGTTTATTAATCAGCGAGCAGCGGTGCAGCGAGATGGATGGAAATGTCTCGCGCTTCGTCACTCATAATAAAGTGCACACGAGTATTAATTGATTTATTAACTTACATGAGGATAATTAAGTTTGTGCAGAGATTCGTGCAGCTTTGGTTGTGCAGCGTTTGTGATGTCGGGACAGCTGGGACCATTTGGGCTCTAGTGTAAATCCTGGCCTATCAGCTATCAACTTATTGGTTGAGCACATTTGGAGTTGCCATATATTGTCTAATAAAAACCCAAGGGCAGCATGCATTTGCGAAAGAGTCCGTGGATGGAGCCCTGAGGGACACCACAGGTCAAAGGAGGATGCATTAACTATGGCTATTGAGAGAGTCCTATTTGGGAAGTAGGATTTTCTTTAGCATATTAAAGCATTTAAGGACTTAAATAACATAATTATGCATGTCAATACAACCAGAAATAGTTAAATAAGGTTAAAATTGATTTCTAAAAAACATAGTTTGCCAGAAGCTTGAGCTAATCTATTTTAAAACTATTTTCCATAAAATAACGAAATATTTTTATTAGTCTGCTTTTATTCTTACTGTTCAAAAACGTGCTTGACCAAAGGATTATGGTCGTGGTCAACACAAGTCATTTTATACCCCAAAGAACTACAAATATGCAAAGACATCATTTTTTCCATAGTGTTTTTATTTCCCTTAGGACGTTAAAGGGATAAATCAAGGGTAAACGCTGCAATCCAAAACCCAGGGGGACGGACAAATCCTCGGAATAGCCCCTGCTCACCATGTGCGTCAATGAGCCTTGAGCACCCGTGTCACCAGTTGTCCCTCCATTGACCTTTTTGAAAACACCCAACAGATCTGTAGGTCTAGAAATGCTGTTTCAAGTAGTCTAGTTTTCTAGTCGCTGGATGTTTGCCTATCTTTTCAATCAATAATAATGCAATCAATATTATTCCGACTTCATTTGTCACCGGCTGTAATGTTATGGCAGATATAATAAAGCTACCATTAGCGCGGTAGTAAGTAAGGTCTCCCTCAAGGGCAAACTTTCTTTTCTTTATTCCTGAGGGGACACACCAAGATTAGGACCAGAGCAGCCCCGGGACGTCCCAGAGCCTCAGGAGGTCCGTAACTGTTCCATGACACCGCAGTGAGCTCAAACCCAGCACACATCGTCTGTGCTTCTACCCTCCCTATCTTCGCCATGGTCCCACTCCGCCGCGTCTAAAATAGATCACCGCAAAAACGTCTTCATCGATGCGGAAAAACAAAATCGCCTTCTAACCAAATGTTAAATGCAGCCTAACCAGAAGCGAATGGAGAGATCCACAAGATGTTCTGCCTCCACTGGGCAAAGTCGCTGCCGTTATAAAGGCGTCACATGCTCTGCCCCTGAACTCCCTTTGAAGGTCCGGGAGGACATGTGATTCTCCCCGTCACAGGGTGTACATCCTGTCTTTGACGTAACATCGTGTGACTCAACCTCAATGGTGGGATTCATAAATGTGACTTTAATCCACATTCATTTCTTCTCCCGCCGTTACAAATTGATGCCCGTAATGAAACATGCATTCCCGTCATGAAGTTTTTATTTGTTTGTTTTGCTGTATGTAAAACAGTTCCATGAGGAATCATCTGGAACGAGCGGCATCATGGGAAATATAATAAAGTAATCATATAAGAGGCAACATCAGTTTCTTAGTGATGAGTCAGAGATAGATGGATAGAGATATAGATAGAGATTAATGATAAAAAGGAAGAGAGCGCCACCTAGAGAGGCTGAATCTCCACAGAACACTCAAGTTAATAAATATGACCACAGCTAATTGCTATAATAAACATAATTTAAGATGAAAGGCCTTCTGTTTTATTTAAAAGGGGACCCTGGCAGAGCGGAGGACAGGCAGGGCTCCAGCAAAAGAAGATGATGGCGGAAAAATATGAAACCTGGCCCTCTTTGGGTGAAGAGCTGAAGCCGACACTCTTTAGATTAAAGATTCATGTTCCCAACCCGGGCCGCACAAATCAAATTCTAATCGGGAACACGATCTTGGCTCCCGCAGTTAGATCATCGAGTCAAGTCAATTTGATTTGTGCGAATCACAACAAATGTCATCTCAAGGCTCTTTGCAAAAAAACAAAAAAAAAAACAACAGCTGGTCTAGACTGAGCACTTAATTCTACCAACAACTCCAAACCACATGAGCAAGAACACGGAGACATTGGCAAGAAAAAAAAACAGGGAAAAATCTCAAGCAGATCCCAACTCAAGGTGGGCGGCCCTCAGCTTTGACTGGTTGGGTTTAGAGAGGGAGAGAGAGAGAGAGAGAGAGAGAGAGAGAGAGGAAAGTAATACTGGTGTTTACATCGCGTGCTCTGCCCATAGAATATAATAAACATTGCTCGCGACAATCGCCGTTCATCAGCTCGGAGGTCCATAACAGCGTTTCGCGGCATCCATCCAGCTGACAGAGACGTGCTGACATCATCGATGACATCACTTTCCATGTTTCCAAAGCTGTGAGTCAAGTAAACACTGTGAGTGAGTGGCAATGCCTGCACTGTCCGTAAAACATGGAGGGGAATTAGAGAGGGGTCTCACAGGTGTCGAGTTGTTGTGACCTCTGACCTCTGGTCAAGCAGAAGCATGGAACCTGATAGTTTATTAAATAAATGAATAATTGTGCTAAATACTTGTTATATTGGTCGTTCCCTTTAGGGTTCGCCACGGCGGATCATTTGTTTCAATCCTGCGCCGTCCTCTCTGTCTTCCTCTGTCACACCAACCAACTGCATGTCCTCTCTCACCACATCCAGAAACCCCCTTGTTGGCCCCTCTTTTCCTCCTGCCTGTCAGCTCCATCTCCAGCATCCTCCTACCTGTAGATCTGACCTCTCTTACTTTCTCTCCAAGACGTCTAACCCGGTCTCAGTACCGATGGGGGTCCAGTCATAGTGTATAGACCACGTATCTCCTACTGCATACTGAGAGGACCCGAGTGGACATGTTTTATTCAAGTTGGAAATTTCTGCCTGCATAATGGAGCATCCTTGTGGACCCTGGAAAAGACCACCTAACTCAACTTATTCCACATGGACCTTTAAGTCCATTGGGATGCGGTATAAATTTGGGTTTAGCGACAGGATATGGAGCTCCGACCGTCAGAACGAGCTGGAAATAGAACCCAAGCCTCCGTTCGCATCTGATTAGGATGCACTGAGGGCGTTATGTATCCCATACGGCCTGAGAACATCTCAGGATCCACCAGGAGGATGCGTCTAGGGAGAAGAACATCAGCCTTACGTCCGTGAGCCTCCTGCATCTGCACACTGGATAACTAGGGGAAACGGAGAGAGGTGCGATAAAAATTCAGCAGCACTGCCCGTGGGAAAACTTTGTGCAGTGTTTAGATGTTTGATCGAATGCTCCTTGATCCTATTTTATCCTTTTACTAGCACCTGTAGGAACACATAAAAGCATCAGTTTGTGTTAACAAAGTGCTGCCAACAGACGAAAATCATCCACCTGTCCTGATGCCGTTTGTAGATTCAGGACACTTCAGCAGGCAGTGATGCCGGCGCCCTGAACTTCCACTATATGCAAACATACGTAAGCATATAAATACGTACAGCCGATCAATTCTTCTCATGCATGCTTAGGTATTTGAATTTCCACTTCCTGTCTCTAATCGGCTTCCTCCGAGTCTCTCACATCTGTCCTCCACCCCAGGCTTGAGGAGAGTCATCCCTCTCATCACCTGTCAGCGGGAACAACTGAGCCGAAGCATGTCTCTAAGTGTTTGTCAGTACGAGTGTGTGCGGTAAATGTCTGTCATGTGTGCCCAGCCTTCCTCTCTCTCTCCTCCGCCCCAAAACACACAAACACAAACACGCACACACACACTTAGACACACCTGTTCGGCACCGTTACCCCCTTGACAGATCCCTGACGTACTGTCTGTATGCCATTCTGCCCGTGTGTGTGTGTGTGCATGTGTGTGTGTTTGTGTTTGTGTGTGGTTACAGACAACCCTCCTGCTGTGTCTGTCTGGCAACTGCCATTTCTCAAGCAGCTAAAGAAGGAGGGGGTGAGTGTGTGTGTTGTCAGGGGGTGCATTAATAAGGATGACCTCAGCCACAGCTCCGAGGGTGTGTCTGTTTTCTTCATCTCTTCAATTTGATCGGTCTCTGTGATTCTTTGGACCCATTTATTTTGAATCAACAGTTTCGGCTTTCATGTATTCAAGCGTGAATCCTAGCGTCCCGCTTTCCTCCCTCGCCTTGCCGCAGCAGACGGACTTTAATGCACTTTGCTTGCGTGGACTCAAAGAGCATCTGTGCAGGCATTCAGACTAATCTGTGATTGGGTGGATCGGGGATAATCCTTCTGGATGTGACTGGTTTGTGTCTCTGCGTCCGTGGATGTGAATGCGTGCTTCGTTATGTTGGGCAGGGCAGGTCGAGTCCGCGGCGTGAGAATCTGCCGACGTCAGCAAGAGCAGATGTCCTCAGGAGAATAGAAAGATAACGCATTTACGTCAAAGTTCTGTCCACTTCCTGTTCCCCACTTCCTGTTATCGCTCCAAGTCAATGGTCAACAGTTAAAGGGTTATTTCAACTAACTGGCGTTTTTTATAAATTAGAATTTCCATTTGTCGTCATTTGGCACAGGTAGGCTGCCGTATGTTTGCAGCGTTGTAAAAGCTCCATTTTCGGTTGTTCTCTCTGTCAATTTCACCAACTATCCCATAATATTTTGCATAATGTCTCATAGTAGGGTATCTGTTTGGCGGGAAGTCAAAAATAAAAGTAAAAGTATCTTGGCGGTTTGGTACTGTACTACATCGGCCGAGCATGCATGAACTTTTTAGAGCGAGTTTGTAATTTTAGCGGACTGATCCTTTAAAGACAGATTTGAAATGAGCAAAGTGAGGTGAGATGGAGATTCAGGTGAGGTTGGGACGTGGTCAGTAGTGGCAGGGGATGTCATTTGTTTAGCTGTCAAGCTCCCATCTCTAACGCCCCCCAGGGCTGGTGCTGGAGCCTACCAGGTGATGGGGCCCCAGGGGTCCGACTGTTACCAGGGAGGGGGGGACGGCCCCTCCATTTGCTCTGTCTGCCTCACTATGAGGAGAACAGTGGCCATTAGGGACAGGGTCCTCCTGCTGCCCCAGAGAGCAAAATAATGAGATAATGCATGGGGCTCACGCTGTTACTGTCACACATACACACACACACACACATACACACACATTCACGCACACACACACACATACACATGTACACACACATATGCATGCACACACACGTACGCACATAAACACCAGAACACACACACATGTACAAGCATACACATACACACACAAACATGCCCACATACATGCACACTTGCACATGCACACGCACACAAACATGCAAAAACACATACATGCACACGCACACACATACACACACGTATACACTCATACACACACACATATACACATGCAAACACACACACATATGCATGCACACACACGTACACATAAACACCAGTGCACACACAAATGTACACACATACACATGCATACACACACAGACATATCCATGCACACACACGTACACACAAACAGAAGTGCACACACAAATGTACGCGCGTACACATACATACACACACATGCACACACAGATACACACACACACATACATGTACATGAAGCAGCAAATGCAAGTGTGAACAAATTAAGTTTGACAAACACAAAACACCCAGTGGAAATGAACACGTGTCCCGTATGAACACACACTTACAGGAGTTATCCCAGTACACACACACACACACACACACACACACACACACTCACACCTTCCCCCTGTCAATAATCTGCACATATGTAAGTTCCCTGGCTATTTGCTGTTTTAGCTGCAGCTCCGACCCTCAGACTGTTACATTTGCTGGAGCGGTCAGCAGCAGCAGTGAGAGGAAGGCTAATGAAACAGGATATCCCCGCCTCTGGTTGTTCCAGCCGAGTAGAAGAGGAAGAAAAAAAACAGTCTGTCGTTGACCTTGAATGAGTGTATGACCTGGCAGAAACTGGATGTATGTTTATCCTGTTATCTTATTCACTGGCAGGAGCCATTGTTCTTCAAGAGCCTGAAGAACGCCGAGAACTCCCCTGTAATGTTTCAGGGTCTCCTTCAGAGCCTCAGTCTTCTTCAGAGAGTTGAATGATGGGAAATTACAGGCGGAATGAAAAGAAATCAAGAATTCTGTTTTCTTTTTTAATTGGCGCTCAAGAATCCTGTGTATGAAAAAGATGTTTTGTGTGTACCGGGCAAAGATCAAGGGCCACGGCTGTCATGTGAACGTATCTATCGACCCACATCCATGCCCAAAGATTTATTTCCTCTCTTCCTCCGTTCAGAAGTGTAGGAGATTCTGGAAATCTTGCTATATTTTCTTGCTATTCTTTGAGTTATCCGCCAACCACTGCTAGCTGCTTGCACAGAATACTGTCACCATTTCCGCCTCGCATACATATAGCTGTCTGATTCTCATCTGTTGCTACCTCTGCTGATGTCATGGCAGCAGAACAGGTCATACTTGCATTATTCCTTATTCCATTCTCATTGTGTTTGTACTGAATGGATGGGGGGGTACCAGGACACAGTAGGCCCGCCTTGAAGAGGCTGTGTCCAGTGTTACATCATCCTGTCATGTGACTTGTCAGTAGAAATATAAATGAGCTAAAATAGACAGAAGAGAGAATAAATCACAAAAGCAATTCCCTGCATTTTTTTTCGAGCAATCCCCCAGATTGATCTCAAATTCAATGGAAAGTTATGTCCACAGTATTTTTTGTTTAAAAAAACCCAACTAAAATATGAACTATTATATATGTAAAATCTGATAAGTCCAAGATAGATCTCCTAGAGTCAATTCATATGCACCACATTTTGGACTAAATCGGACCAATGGTTAAGAAGCAATGTCCAAAAAACTGTATATTTGGTAATAATAAGCTCCACCAGGGAATAAAATATGAACTATGAAGTTATAATACATCTCCACAAGTTGATGCATATGCATCAAAATTTGGACTAAGTCTGACCAACAATAGAGAAGTTATGTCGTAAAATCTTTTCAAAATGAAACTCCTCTAGTTTCAGACATATGGAGTCGGCCTTTCCCAAATCAACCCAGTTCTTCTCGTTGTGAGTAAAATATTAATTATTAGAGTGAAAGACAACAGATTTGGACTAAATCGGACCAATGGTTTAGGAATTATCGCTCGAAGATTTCTTTCTTCTCAAACCTTATCCAGTTCTTAACATATATATACATATTTATATCCCGGACTTTCTGAGGATAGAAATCGTCACTTTTCCCCCATTAATGGATAAAGAGGCTAGATTTCCCATCCATCCATCGGCCTATGACCACTTGACATCTCACGCATCCATTATGAACTCAAACAGCCTTGATTGAGTTCATAGGAACCAAAATGGTTTTCCATATCACATAGAGGGATTTCATTCATTTCCAGTTCAAAAATATTCAGCTGTTCCGCTTTAACAAAGAATCCAAGACGAGCAAAAAGCATCGGCTTCCAAATAACCTCTTTACCGTCTGGCTCGTATTCAGACGGCAGCACTCCTTCACATCGTCGGCTGGCATTTCACCATATGGAGATGTCGCCGGTTTTATCAGAGGGGTGCCTCAGCAGGAGGGATTTGTTTGGCTTTATTCTTTATGAGACAAATATTGAGAAAGCCGGCCTTTTTTGGGGCCAAGCCAGTATTTTACCACCACACACGCCCTTCAGGCTCCATACACACACACACACACGCCTTAGAACTCAAAAACAGACTTCATGAACTCGTTGTCGTCATGGGAGAAGAGTCGTTTTTTGTCTCCCTATAACTTTCAGAGGAGATAAATCTCGCACTGTGTGATCTGACGCACGTTCTCTCATGCTGCGGGTGTAATGACGAACGTGAGTCTCTACTAACTGTGTCTTCCTCCGTTCACTAGTTCTTTTGTTTTTTTGCCTCATGTGTCTGGCGCCGAGCCAGGATCTGAGCCAGGATCCAGCCGATGTTCCCAATATCGGTGGAGCCCGACGTGGCCTCGGTGGCCTACACGAGAAAGTAGTGTTAATAATGGAAAGGCCCCACTTCACAGAAAGAAATCTAAAAAAATCACAATCGCCCCCCGTCGACACCAATAAACGTGGAGGTCTTTGTCCGATGGGAGGGACTATAGGACTTCAATCACTCCTTTTCACCACGCCAGAGAGCTGGCAGAGGCATTCGGACCAACTGCAGTTTTTGCTTTGATCAAATCTGTAATGTGGGCTTCAGTCATGAGGTTCGGGATTTGGCCAAGCAGGTATTTTCTCTGGTGCTGATAATTTCATCCATCCTGAGAATGAGGGCAACCTCTTTGTTCTGAAAAATAACAGGGAAGAAGTGAGAAGCTGTGAAGGCCACACTCTTTTTTCCCTCTACGTTATGAGGAGAGTTTTAATCACAAACTGCTGGGAGAAAGGTACTTCTTGTTGTATATGTGTGGGATTGTCAGAGTCATTTACATATTAGTAGGGGTGGAACGATTCATCGAATAATTTGAGCAACTTGCATCAACTATATATATATATAAGTCTCGAAGCAACTGGGTGGAGATGGGTGATGATGATGATGATGATGGGCTAACGATGAAGGTGTGTCACCGGGATTGGATGGATGAGGCTGGCTGATGAGCGCAGCAGACGTCAATTGATGCCCAAGACCACGAATCCAATAATTGAAGGTGTGAATGGCGGAGCGGTATGAAGGATGACGGTGGCCTGAGTGTGCAAGGAGATAGTCTTCCTTCTGTACTTTGAATCACACAAAATTACTGGTACCACTTTGTGACAGGGATTTTTGGTCATTTATAAGCTGTTTTTAAAAGAGCTCCATCGATACATTGTACTCTTAGAGTCACAGTGGACAAAAAAGAAATATCTCAGAATCAATGCGGCAGAACCAGAGTTTGTTTTTCTTATATCACTCCACTCCTGACTTAGAGATCACGGTGTGCAAGCCTCAAGCAGAGATGAGGAAGAGGCTGCAGAGGCCTGATAAAGTCACGCCTTTTCACCAAATATCAGAATTCTTCCTATATTTTCAGACTTGTACTCTTCATCCCCAAGCAGTCATGACTTAAGTCACTCCAGGCGATTTATCAGGCTTCATCTTCAGCTCCCTCTGCAGACACAACTCATACAACTCTTTCCTCACACGGGCAGTAGTGCTTCCAAAACCTGTGAACTGACTGAAGGACGAATTCGGTGCACTTTGCCCTAAGAGTCGAGGTGAAGAATACTCTTTACGCAAGTTTTTATACAAGTGGTGACATGAGTCATGCTGTGCCCCGATTCCGGGAGCATATCCTCTGAAATTCTTGGTCTATGACGCCGCATCCTTTGTCGACCTCAGAACGAGTTGACGAATGCCAGGCCGCATGTGAC
The DNA here is from genome assembly GCA_009660295.1 of Lophius piscatorius. NCBI lineage: Eukaryota > Metazoa > Chordata > Actinopteri > Lophiiformes > Lophiidae > Lophius > Lophius piscatorius. Next base: position 43,813 of record VRLP01003441.1, read on the forward strand.
GCTGCTAAATGAGACGGTCAGGAAAATCTCTCCTATTTTTACCCTTGCGTCGACGAGGGCTGCTCCTGTCACCTAGCAACGCTTGAGAGCTGAAGTTGATTGGGTGATGATTGGCAGTAGCGTAAGTCGTTGTAATGAAAAACCGCCGTAGGAGCAGTAAAAAGTAGCAATAGTTGTAGTAGTAGTGACATTTTTAGTCAATAAAAGCGTTAAAGTCATGAAAGCAGTAGAGATAGAGACAGGAAGAGGCTGATGCTTCACCTCCACTCCTTAACTCCTTAGGTTCTAACATTCCGCTGTTGCATGCTGGAAGAAAAATCTCTTATGTTTTCATTGTGCAGGGAATCTTGGGATAGGACCGGGGGGGCTCGGATTTGTGGGCCACGCTTGAAGGACAGGAATCGTTGCCCTGCAGTGCAGTCCCAAAATCAATCCAGTTTATCCTCACATGACGGTTTATGTGGGCTAAAAATGATCTATCCAGTAGTTGCTAAAACAGTAGTTTTTCACACAAAAAAGGTGCATAAGATGAACTATGAGAGTGAACTATAGCATTTACAAGATAGATCTCCTCGAGTCGATTCATATGCACCAAATTTTGACAGATGGGAAATTATGGCCTAAAACTTTTGGAAACAAACGCCCCCTGATGTTGGAAATATACAACCGACCATTCCCAAAATCACTCCACTTTTCCTCGCACAAAGGTCTATATGGGTATAAGATTTGAAATAGATCCATGAAGCCGGGTTAGCACGAGGGATCTACGGCGGACTTGTGGCGGTGAAGATTCTTTAATATCCTCGAGTGGAGGATGGAGGACTCAGAAGGAAGTCTTGAAGGAGATAACAAGTGAATAACAGAAAGGTCAATAAACAGGAGAGAGGTATTCCACAGGCACCGGTGGAGAGTAAAAGAACAGAAGCTGAAATCACTGAAGCCTCAACAGTGACAGCCGAAAATAGAAAAATCTCTCCTCAAACCTCCTCCGAGGCACAACTCTACCTTCGGTTTAGGAAAAATTCACACAGATTCCTCCATTCATGTCTTGTTATCAGCTATTGTCAGCCTCTAAATCTACCGACAACTCCAACAAACCCTCTGAATGTCTCTCAAATACTCTGTAGCCGCTCGTCTCCTGCGCCATCCACTTCAGCGTCTCTGTTCAGCCGACTGAGTCCTCAGCTCCACCTCAAAAGAAACATCAAAGCTCCTTGGCGGAGGTTATGCAGGTAGAAGAAGTCTAATCTAGGGCCTACTAGCGTAAAAGAAGGCGGAGGCAGGAAGTGTAAAGCATTAAAAGCTTCCAAAATTAAGTAGCAAACACAAAGAGCATGAAAGTCAAACAGGAAACAGAAACACAATATTCCACAGGCATGAAAAGACAAATGCTGAGCCGTCCGTTCTTCATCAGTCATTTCTGTGACACGCTGAGTAATCGATCCCTGGGCTGGAAATGAATGAATGACGCTGGGGGAATTGACTTTGTCGTGCCTCTGCACTGATAATGGCGTCCGCAAATGGCGGCGGCGGCGGCGGCCACGTCTAATTCAAGCTTGTAAATCACAAGCCCAGATTAATGGGCTGCACTTAGAGGGGTCAGAGTTCATTACTCAATCACTCAGGAGGACGAAGGCGCTAAAGTCAACCTCTGCAGCTCCTTCATTTCTTGTCAAACTCCAGGGAGTGTATAAGCCATGATGTCTGGATGTGGGCGATATCACAAGGGGTTAGGAAGTTGGCGTTCGTGGCACGGATGCGGCGCCGACCTCAGCCATATGTCCACCAAGATGCAGCGAGTACGAATATGGCGGAGAGCGCTCGCCTCTAATGGGGACTGGCAGGCATTTTGTCGGTCTTTATTGCCACATGCCTCTTCCAATCCTGCTGCTGATTAGACCCATCACACACACACACCCACAAATACACTCACACACACACACACACACTTTGGCACACGCTCAGAGCTCTGGCCTTAGATGTGATTAGCATCTCAGCGCGTTGTCTTGAGCAGCGATCAAACGGAGCTCAAAGTTGTTCTCTTGTCGAGGCAGATTGGAGGAAGTGACGGAGACACCATCACTCCGCTTACATCCTGATGGTCGGGGGTGCTGTCAGTTTAGACAATGTCAAATTTGGATCAAAGTAATTATGAGTACCCCCGCTGTCACAGCGGGGCCTGAGAGAGACTGAAACACACATCAACACACACTCAGATCCCACAGTTCCACTGTGCTTGGCTCACATGGTGAAGGTTCGGAGAGTCAGGCAGAGATGATTCATCAACATCTGGCCGACTCCCAGGCAGCTCCTCACTCTTCTGCCTGTCAAACAGACAGGAAGCCAGCAGCTGGAGGTGTGTACATGTGTGCAGATGTTCTTTAGATCCTGCGTCTTAACTAGAGCTCTCTAACCCCCCCCCTCCAATCCACCGCTCTCTGGCCTTGTGTGTGTTTGTGCATGTGTGTGTGTGTACACTTGCATGCATATTTGTGTGTGTGTGTGTGTTTGCGTGGAGCCTTGCGAGGTTTTGGCTGCTGTGTTCTCCTGGATGGAGCGAATGGAAAGCTGAGGTCTGGATGACTTACTTATTTGGGAAAAAATCCACCAGAGATGGTCAGGGTGCTGCTGTGCTGTCACACAGTTATGTCTCTATGAGTGTGTGCGTGCGTGCGTGTGTGTGTGCGTATGTGTGTGTTTGTTTGCGTTCACCCCAGCTGCAGCTGCATGCTTCGTTCTGCAGACGGAGCGGTCCCAGGTGGAGGCCCACCTAAGGGTTAAACTAGACGCGGTTAGCTCACAAGCACACACTTGCTCCAATATGGCAACTTGCTCATATCCGCAAGGTTCTTCCTTAAGTATAATTTTATTTTCCATCACATTTAATTAAACTAACTAACGATTTTGGAAGGCCCGCTGCCAAGAAGTGTTTTTTCTTTTTTTTCTTCTTTTTTTTACATAACCTGTTTTTTATTTTCTTGCAACCACAAGAAAAGGGTTTCTTCTGTCTTTGGTCGCTCTCTTTTTGAAGATAAACAAGTCAATGGCACATTTTAAACTGCCACGTCCCCGTGAAAACCCAGGAGGGAGTTTATTTCTCACTTACTTGGATAATTATGTGATTAAAAACGGTCGCGTCATTCGACAAATGCAGCGTCACAAAGACCGCAATTCTTAAAATCACCATGAAACTCCAATAAATCCTGTTTTTGAAACAAAGAAATTGCATTATGGTGTCGGCGTGGTCATTTACGACCTTAAAACATGACACTTCAACGCACCTATCAAACCTTCATCAGGGAGTCAAGGTTGTTTTTAAATAAAACGGCAGATATTTGGCTTTTACGCCTCTGTTTCCATCTTCATGTAAACAGAAAAATGATATTCTTGTGAAAACTGTGACATCACAGCGTTTCCTTTTTCAGCCACTCGTGGACCACAGCGGTACGGATTAGGTGGAGGATCACGGCGTAAGTGGACCCTGACTCCCTGATGAAGACTAGACGAGTTGGAGTTCTGTATTTAAAGGTTTGACATGACCAGAAAAAACATTTTAATTGTTTTCAAAAGACTCAAAATTATTTCTGTTTGCAGGAAAATTAAGAAAAAACTGATTTTATAAAAATATAGAAAATTTTTGTTTTATAAACTGGGTCCCAAACCAGGGAAATAATACATATATATATATATGTATATATATATATACATAATTATTTAAAGTGATTATAACTACTGGGAATATTATCCTGCATATGGGGAAAACAAGTAGAAACAAAATGAAAAGCAAAATACAGTTAAATGGAATGAATATATATATTTACAAAGATGCTTTCCCGTTCAGCTGTCTGACAGGGTTAGGGTTATTAGGGTTATTCCATATATGGAGGCTGGGTTGGGGTCTCTGGTTGTTTACCTCATATTTGGATGTATATACGTGTTTTTCAGAGGACGCTGACTTCCTCTGGCAAACATCACGCCATCGTGTTGACATAAAATGTTGCAATAAAGTCTAAAGTTTCTCAACGATCCCTGATTCCACTTTATCTGAGATTTATTTATTTATATATATATATATAAAGTGTGATGAGCATCACAGCCTCGGCGGTCGATACGGAGAGCACTCTGCTAACGGAGAGCAGTTACGCTTCCACAGTCTTGTTTATTGACAAGCCGTGAATGAACTATGATGGCGAGGGTTTTGATGTTAGCTTTCATTCTCCCCCTGTGTAACACCAAGCCGGCTCGTACGTTACTGACAGGAGCTGCCTGGCCCCCAGCGTCCTGCTGAGATGCCAACGTGAATCTTTGCTCATTGACACACTGGAACCACGCAGAGACTGAGGCCCGGCCGTTTGTTATGTGTTCTGCAACATGAACGCTGGGATGGGTACGAATGTGAGGCCTAAGGGTCCAGGTGTGTGCGTGTGTGTGTGTGTGGGTGTGTGTGTGGCATACAACACCTCTGAGTTTTTTTCACAATGAGTGAAACAATGGTGGTGTGTGTTTTCAAAAGGCCGGCTGGCATTCCGTGAGCTTAAGAGCTGTGAAGTATTGTGTTGGAGGGTTTACTCTCCCCAGTATTGGTGGCATCTCCCACAGCGTTTGCTAGAATGAAAAGTGTTCATTAATGCTGCCAACATTCAACTGTGTTTGAAGATGTTTGTTTGTCTGTGAGAAGGATTACAGAAAAGCTACAGGCTGGATTTGCATGAAATTGTACCCAGTGGTTGGTGTTAACATCTCCTGGAGGTGATAACCTTTTGGTGGCGTTACGTGTTTCGCACCATTTATAATAAAAGAAATAAATATTCTCACATGCCGTTCCAAGTAGTGACGCCACAGTGTGGCCTTTGTTCTCCGCCTTAGAAAATTTGATTCCTGGGATGAAGCTGCAGCCTCAGTTTCAAAAGTTTCTTTGATTCCTTTGATGTTCCTTTGGGGGTGGAGCCGGGGGCTCAGTGGGCTGAACAGAGACTCTGAAGTTGAAGGCACAGGAGAAGAGCGGCTACAGAGTATTTGAGGGATACCGAGAGTTTGTTGGAGTTGCCGGTACATTTAAAGGCTGGTAATAAAACATTGATGGGGAAATCTGCATTAACTTTTCCCAAACCTAAGGTACTTTTGTACCCCGAAGGAGGTTTGGGCTCTCTGAGTGTTTTTTCTTGTTTCTATGTTTCTTTGTTTACATGTTTATATGTTTGTACACCTGTTTGCTCGTGAGGAGGATTAAAGAAAAGCCACAGGAAGGATTTGCATGACATTTAATCCTAGAGGTGATTTGCTCTCTGAGTTGTTGGTGCCTTTGATCCCTTTGAATCCTTTGATGTTCCTTTGGCGGGTGGAGCTGGGGGCTCAGTGGGCTGATCAGAGACGCTGAAGAGGAAGGCGCAGTTGTGTTTACTTTGGTCATACTTGGTAACGGAGTGAAATAGTGCTTCTTGAGTCGTGGGTTGGTGTTTCTTGAGTAAATGGCGGGAACCTCAGGCGAGTAGAGCGATGAAAAACAGCGATGCTATAATTTTCCTGGCATTAAGTACGTTTGTGAGTAAGCTCCTGAGTGGCTGACATGCTAACATTAGCTCTTTTGCCTCATTTGTAAGCCCACTCTTCTTAAATGACATAGTTTGGCTAGACAGCAGATGAATGTGTTTGTGTATGTTTGTGTCTATCCGTGTTGTTTGTTCTTGTGTTTACATGTGTAGACTGTCAGGTCTCCTCCGAGAGACACATTAAAGTGATTAGAGCGCTATTGTAATCTCTCTGGTACACATGTGCTCACACTTAAATGGGAGAACTTTAACATGGCCATCACTTCTCACACCTCTCTTCTTCTTCTTCTGCTCTTCTTCTCATACAGGTCGATGCGACCTTCATCCCAGTGGAGCGTCGGTATTCGGCATTAACGAAGAAGACGGGAAAAGAAAACTGAGGGAGATTAAGAAGGAAGCACAACCGACGCCTGCAGGAGGAGAAGAAGAGCAAGTAAGAAAGTAGAAGAAGAACAAAGGTGGGGGAGAAAAAACACGGCAGCATCTTTTTCTGCCTCGGCGGCGCGTGGCGTGAACGGAAGAGTCAAGGAGAGAGGAATTCAGAGGGAGGAGGGACGGGGGTGGAAGGTGGGGAATGTAAAATGAGCAAAGAATCAAAAGAAATAAACCAAAGATGAGGAGGGAAAAGAAAAAAGTGTGCAGGAAGGAGGAGGGAGGAAGTTGTCAAAATAGGACGTGGAAATTGCAGCCATTTTCAGGTGCTGCCGGGAAAGAAATGTACCGAAGGGAGACAAAGAGAAGACGGGCGAGAGATGCTGTTAGGGAAAAAAAACAAACCCACAGAATAAGAACGTTGAGTTTGGTTGGGAGAATTTTTAGAAAGGAGTGGTGTACAGAATTTAAAGTTCAGCTTTAAAGGAAATGAATTTCTTTTTTTTTAAGTGGATTTAAATGTGATCTTCATCAAAATATTCAAAAAATAATCAACATCTCATCTCAGTTTGCTTTAATTGTGCGACTGTCCATGAGGAATGAATGCAGTCCAGATAGTTGCCTTCGTCTGTCACCGGGGGGGATCAGGAGAAGATGATCATCTTCAAACCCGGGGCCCCCTCGAGTCCAAATGCTGAAGGGTCCTCTGGTGCTGATTGGCTCCTCCAATCAGTGTGTGAATTTAAAGCTCCTGTGAGCAGATGACGCCCCTCAAGGTCGCCTTGGCCAACAGGCTATGATTTGTGAAGCGTTTTGACTAGAGACGCTACAGTACAAACCATTTAGGGTTTCTGTAGCCTTTGGCGCCTGTTGTTCTTCTCTCCTGGGTTTTGTCTCACAGGCTACATAGAGGACGTCTCAATGCCTTGACTGGCTGAGATAGTTGAGGTTGTACGCATCCCAGTTGGCAGATGTGCGGGTATTTATCGAGAGAACAAGAGCAAACGACCCATTACATTCATCAGAGCGCTGAAATTAGCTGCCTGCTTTTGGACCCTTTTTTTTTTGACGATGTTGTCTCACTCTAATTCTTTTGAGTGATTTCCTGAAGTCTCATCTGTTTGCCTTTCTAACCTTTTCTGAATAATCTAACTACCGGGTCTCTTTGTGTTGATGGGAACATCTCTGGGCTCTCAGTTCACATTAAACCCAAAGACGTGTGGCTACCTTCTCTTTATCGCAGAGCAGCCATCCACTTATCCGATTTTAATTACATCCCCGAAAGGTCTGGGATATTATGGAATCATCACGGCCTCTCATCCATCGTGTCGACGCAATAACTCGATAACTTTTTCATGGTTCATTTTCAAATTTCACGCCCACATAGATCTTGGTGTGAGGAAGAACTGGGTTGATTTTTGGGCTAAGGTAGGTTGTATAGTCCCGAAACGAGTTTTTCGGGCCATAATTACTCAATCGTTGTTCACATTTAGTCCAAATGTTGTGCATATGAATGGATTCGAGAAGCTCTATCTTGTACTTATCATATTTTACTGAATTAATTCACAATTTGTCACCAGGGGGAGCTTTTAATTTTTTTATTTTTTTTATTTTTTTTGCAAAAAAAACGCTGTTATCCAGATATAACTAAAAAAAATAAAAAAGTTATACCCACATACTGTAGATTTTTATTGCGGGAAAGAACTGGGTTAATTTTCAGGCAGTTTGGTTTTAAACTTCCAACACTAGGTGGAGCACGGGCCCATTTTGTCAGTCAAGTCAAACACATTTTTCAACTGTGCTCCGCCCCCCCTCCCCGTGTGACTGGGTGAACGCTGGCTTATGTTGAATGTTGGACCAGGAAGGCGATAAATTCAGTCCCTTTATCTTTAACTATTAAAGGAAATTATGGATTCTTTCCCCCCCCAAAACACATTTTCCTTCATGGCCCTTATCAGTTTAGTTGATTTTATGCAGCGGCGCTGCTTACTGCCAGACAAATATTCAGTTAATGGAATCATCAAAAGCCAACGGACACACAGAGAAAACAAGATCTTTCAAGTCCCAAAATCGGATTTGGGGACACAAACATTTGATTTTCTGGTTGCAAATGCAGATTATCTGTTTGTTTTTTTTCTCTTTATAACATTTAGGTTGGTTGGCTGTTATAAAGACTGCTGTTTGTAGTAAAGAAGTAAATATAAGGGTATTTAATATAAGGTCCCAGGTAATACTTTTAATATAAGGTTTTTATACACTGTAAAAAAAAGTGTTATAATATCATGATATTAATAATGATTATTATTGTAATTGACTATTACGAATAGCCAAACAATATTGATCTTTCAAAATACGTGCTACAGTTCTGCCACGCAAAGAAAATCAAGCGCACCCTGAAACCAAAGCCTGATCAATCGAACCTGTACTTCCTCTGCTGCCTATACAAACACTTCCTGGATGTATTCACAAAAGATCTTCATCCTAGGAGTAGCTCCTAACTTCCTGATTTAAGAGTCACGCTAAAGAAAAAATGGGCGTGTCACTCCTCAACCTAAGGAATCCTAACATTTTAGATTTTCACAGAGCATTTGGAGTCCAGTTAGGAGTCTAAGTCACTTAGAGGAGATCACAGACGCCCCTGTAGTGGTCCTACCTCAAGAGGGGTTGGGGTTGAACCCGACCTTTCTCGAGTTAAAGAGTTCTCAGTATCTCTTCGTAAAAGTTCCTCTCCGCGTATTTGTGAGGAGGAAACTCCGAGTTAGAAACTTTTAGCGTTACATGGGAGTCCCTCTAGTGAGCCGATAAAATCCTGACGAGTCCATCAGCTGGTCTTCGTGAAACATTTTGAGTCACTATTTCTTATTGAAAAATTGATCGTCATTATCGGAACGTGTTGAAAAATGTGTTTGACTTGACTGACAAAATGATAATACGGCAGCATGTATATGCTAAAGTAGTAAGGATGGAGCCCTGGGGGACACCACAGGTCAAAAGGGCCACTGAGGGGGAGTGGCCTATTTGATAAATAGAACTTTAACGGTACATTAAGGCATGTGAGGACAATTGTCAATAAAGTTTCATTTGAAAGCTCCGAGGTAGAAAGAAGATTAATTGCTAGCATCATGCTAAAGAGACAGAGAAGCTGTGAATTTTTCTTATTCGTCCTTGCTGTTCAGTTTCTACCGGCCACAAATGTGTGAAAGCGTGTGACTATGTGGCCCCCCTCCTGTGACGAAGGACTCCCTGTCACTCACAGTTACTTGTCTGCTCGATGAAGGGGGCAAGGCGGCTTCGCCTGTAAATTTCCTCAGATGAAAAAAAGAAATAGTTTGAATCTCGTCTTCCTCCATCAGACAAACAGAGAGGGATGAGAGATGGCTGCACATAAACACACACAGGAGCGACGGCAGCAATTACCGCGGCATATTGACCCACGTGAACACACCAGGCGTGAGAAAACGACCTTAAGCAACTGTGCACCTCGATCCTCTCTCTCTCTCTCTCTCTCTCTCTCTCTTTCTCTCTCTCTGTCTCTGTCTCTCTCTCCCTCTTTCTCTCTTTTGGCTCAACTCACTCATCCCTCGTTTTCTATAAGAACTCCAGGTTTCACTCTCTCTCTCTCTCTCTCTCTCTCTGTCTCTCTCTCCCTCTTTCTCTCTTTTGGCTCACCTCACTCATCCCTCGTTTTCTATAAGAACTCCAGGTTTCACTCTCTCTCGCTGCGTCTCTCTCTCTCTCTCTCCGAGGGTGTTTATCTCTGCGGTGATATTAGTTGACGATCATAAATAGCTTTCTCTGACAGGGCGCTATCGTAGAAACAGAGAGCCTGAGCTGGAGGAGAGGACGTGGGGGCATGACAGTGATAGAAAAAGAGAGAGAGAGAGTTAAAGAGAGGAAAATGCAAGAAATATAAAGGCGGGAGAAGTCGTCCATCAAAGCAGCTTGACGGGTGTCAGATATGCAAAATATAAATGTGCTGCACATCCATATTAATGAAGTAGCAGTGCAGAAAGTGTTGTGCACACGCACACTAACTCGACCTCGCTCACTGAGATGCATGTAAATACATCTGAGATAAAATAAGCTGTTCCATTTGTCCTTGTAGTCCTGATCAATTCGATATATAGAACTTAATTTAATTAATTGTATTTGTTTATTGTTGAATACTGTTTAGAATTCCTTTAAACGCAATAACTCAAAAAATACTTTTGTAGGTTATTTGTACATTTCAGATTTATCTTCTAAGCATCGTATTCTACTCTAGTAGTTCATATTTTACTAACTAGGAGGATCTGTTTTTTTATGGATTTATTTATAAATCAAAAAACGTTTCATGGATCATTTTCATCCATGATTGGACTTGGAAAAGGTTTTTTATTTCAAAAAAAGAAAAAAGAAAGCTTCCCCTGGTGAGTAAAATATAAACTATCAGAGAAATATATGACATCAACAAGATTGATGTCCTCGATTTCATTCATAATCGCCAAATTTGGACTAAATCGGACCAATGGTTGATGAATTATGGCCTGAAAACATTTGGGGACAAACGCAGCGGTGGCGGCGATTACAATTCATTAACATCCCCGACTTTTCAGAGACATAGAAATGTAATCAAAGCTTTCAGACCCATTTTGATCTGGGTCAAAATTGACAGTTGTGACCAAAATCTAAATCAAACAGCCAGAATTTGCTCCAGAGGTGGTCTCGGTCTGACCCAAACTGAACCACGGTTTGGTTTATTTACTCTCTGAGAGCACTTTTTTGGACGCTTTGGGCTGTTTGACCCATTTCCGGAAGTTGGAGCAGGCTATTAAACAGAAGAAGACAACCTACGCAGAAAAAGAAAAATAAACTGTAGGAGGAAGAAGTTAAAAATGGAGGGAAGAAGAGACAATGCACTCTATTTATTAAAACGCTCTGATGAAGGAGTCATAAGTCAGCTGGGAAGCCCTGGAACTTTTAATTTATTTCCTGTTAGGATGCGATGAGGGCGAAGATATGAGAGGAGGACAGTCCACACGCCAATCAATCATCAACTACAGTCGGAAAACCTCTCAGATGAAGCGGACAGGAAGTAGGTTCTTTACTGTGCGTGCAGAGTTGCAGCAGGAAACCAAAACACATCAGATGTTGTGTAACAAAGAAGACAGACTTTTGTCGGGCTACCTCAAACAGATTAGAGTTGATTAAATAATTAGAACTAGGACCAGGCTGTCAGCAGCAAGGGTACGTCCCCGATGGTCCTCAATAAGTGAAGGGACGCCTCAGCACATACACACACACAGACAAGCACACACACACAGACACGCGCACAGACACGCACACACACAGACACGCACACACACAGACACGCACACACAGACAAGCTGACACAGAGACACACACACACAGACATGCACACAGACAGACAAGCACACACAGACAAGCTGACACAGAGACACACACACACAGACACGCACACAGACAGACACACACAGATACACACACACAGAGACACGCACACAGACAGACACACACACAAAGACACACACAGACATACACACACACAGACATACACACACACGCACACACAGACACGCACACACAGACAAGCACATACAAACACACACACACACAGACACGCACACAGAGACATACACAGACACACACACACACACAAACAGACACACACACAAACAGACACGCACACACAGACACGCACAGACACCGACACGACACACACACGCACAGACACCGACACACACACACACACAAAATCACAGACACAAACAGACACACACACACACAGGCACGCACAGGCACGCACACCCACAGACACAAACACTCACACACACAGACACACACAGACAGACACACACACAAACAGACACGCACACACAGACACGCACAGACACCGACACGACACACACACACACAGACACGACACACACAGGCACGCACACAGACACACACATACACATACACGTACACACACATACACAGACACACACATACACATACACACAGACACATACACACGCACACACACAAACACATACACACACACAGACACGCAGAGACACACACAAACACACACAGAGACACACACACACACACAAACAGACACGCACACAGAGACACGCACACACACACAGACAAGCACACAGACACGCACACACATACACACACAGACACACACACACACAGACACACACACAGAGACACACACAGTCACACACACAGACACACACACAGACACGCACACACAGACACACACACACACAGACACACACAGTCACGCACACAGACACAGACACACACACAGACACGCACACACAGACACACACACACACAAAGACACGCACACAGAGACAACCACAGTCAAGCACACACACACAGACACGCACACAGACACAGACACATACATACACGCGCACACACAGACACACGTACACAGACACACACACAGACACACACCCACACAGACACACACACAGAGACACACACAGTCACACACACAGACACAAACACAGACACACACACAGACACGCACACACAGACACACACACATTCACGCACACAGACACAAACACAGACACACACACAAACAAACAAACCCAGACGCACACAGACAGACAGACACACAGACACGCACACACACAGACACGCGCACACACAGACACATACGCGCACACACACAGACACGCACACACACCATAGGTTCCATTCGCCTCTGTCTGATTTGATGAGGTGAACGAGTGTGAATTCCACATTCCCCCCCCCCGCATCAGCAGTTCTTGTCTCCCCATCGATCCCAGCTTATCTTCCCGTAAACCTGGAGCTTTTTTTCTCCGCTGCTCGCCTCGCCACCTCTTATCCTTCTCCTCCATCGTCATTGCTATCGACCTGTGTTCAACAAAGTAGAAAGCAGGCGAACGTTAATGAGAGGCCGGGCTGGAAGAGCTCTGCTCACGGTTGGCGTATCGCCTTTCCCTCTTAATGGGCCCAATCAGGCTCTAATAGACCCGTGGTTAGAGCATCCAGGCCCGCTCCTCTCGCTCCTCTCGCTCCTCTCGCCTTTCACTCCTGCTCTCTCCTCTTCAACCGATGTCACTCTGAACCGTCCGCCACGTGCATTTTTAGCCGCCAATGCGCTGAACTCATCCGATGGCTTTCGTCGGCAGATTTTATTTTTTTCTTTATGCATTTATTCATCGGAGGAAAGGCTTTGTTTCTGCTGAGTTTGCACATGCTGCTTCAAAAAAAGTCCCGCTGTACATTTTTTTTTAAATTCCTGCGAGCTGCCCAGTCCAACCACAGTCTGCTAATTTTGGCCACCGGGAAATGCCTGCCCAGTACCAGGAACTCAAGTCTTTCATTGACTACTCTTCCTCACTGGGCACATTTAATCTAGCTGGGTTAAGTGCCTTGCTCAAGGGTATTTTTATTATTACTAGCTGTTCAGTCAGTGGAAAGTGTTTCTCGCTATGTTCCTTGACGGGTGACGTTTTCCTGCCTTCCAGGCATATAAAGAGAGAGGAATAGAAATGTGTTTCCCCCAATAAGAAACACAAACTTCTGAAGCTCACGTTTTCCCTCATCTTCATTTCAAAACGACTTCAGAGAAAACTTGAGGGTAACGGGAATCGTCCTGCCTTCTGTCGGTTTAATTTTTGTACGATGAAAAGGGAATAATCTCCCTGATTTTTTTGTTGTCCAATATTTTTACTGCACCTGATAGAAGTTTTTTTGTCGTACTTTACGTTGTGGCGTGCGTTAAAGTGATTAATGTCCCCCATATTGTAGAATCGTGATCGTCACCGCTGCCTGAGAGCGCGATAACTCAAAAAACGATGTAATGGATCATTTTCAAACTCTATACCGTCATAGACATTAGTGCAAGGAAGAACTGGATTGATTCTAGGAAATATTTGCTAACGAGACACTTCATAGATCGCCTCTGCCGTCGCTCTATGAAGTGTCTCGTTAGCAAAGACACTCAGATGTTCACGCTTTCCCATTCTTCCCAACAAAACACAAACAAACAAACAAACAAACAAACAAAACACGTCCATTTACTCATTCATTCATTCATTCATTCATTCATTCTCCATAACTGGAGCCTATCCCAGCTGACATGACGTGGGAGGAAGCAGTGCTGCCCACTGCGCCGCCTCACGTCCACTAGCTGCCGAAGATTTCCGTCTAACTGTCAAATAAGAAAAGATACAGCAAGTGAGTAAAAGAAAATACAGTATTTATAAGTATGGAAATATATAAGTGGATATGTAAAAATAAGTGTGAGATGCAAACCAGTGCCTGTAAATAACCGCATGATAATGAGCGTACTACTGCACATAATAATAACAAGACTTATGAATAAAAGTGAATTATTACTTCTCATTATTCATTATTATCCTGCCTGCGGGAAAATAATGAGGCACATAATAGTAATACGGGTCAGTAATGGGGGAAATTATGCACATAAAACATAACAATGAATGTAATATCATGGCTGAAAAAAGACATTTCATTTGTGATAAGACTTCATGCAGCGATTGCTATTGTAAAGAGATATTACTGACTTCAGCCGTCATTGGTTATAATGTTCTGGCTCACCAGGCAGCGAAGCACCGTCTAACTTCTGCAAGGCTCAAATTAAATATATGAAAGCTGCTCCGTGTGTCTGAATAATATGAATCCCCTGCCCACAAAGTCCCTCCAACCCTCAATATTTACACTCCAGTCATGTCCTCTTAGTGGGACCTCCCCTCCCCCCCCCCGCCTCTCCCCCCGGCCCACCACTGAGGTGCGTAGGATGTTTCCATAGGAGTCCAGCTATGTGTAACCTTTCTGCCCTGTGGCACCTCACTGGGATCCAGAACCACGGGGTCCGTGTGAACTCCTGATCTCCTTCTCGAATGAATCGCTCAGAGACCAGAAGGGAGGAGGAGGTGGAGGACAAGAGGAGTGGGAGAGGAAGCGAAAGAGCGCTACTGGACAATTAGCCTCCCTGGGAGCCTGGTAGGCGGCCTCCCCAGGAATTGTTTGAGAGAGAGGCAGAGAGAAACTACAGCGAGACGGAGACGCGTGTGTGCCGTCGAATCAGGCGGCCAGCGGTTGTTGTTCAGAAACGAAACAGGAAGTTTGATGCCCGCGGGCGCCAATATAACCGTTTCTCGGCGCTAAATCCTACAGCGGTGAGAACTTTTTAATAAGTTTGTCTGCTTTTTTTCATTTTTCCTGAATTTGGCTGGCGGCGGAAAAAAAGCGAGTTTGCCCGGGTGATTTTGTCAGTGCGGTGGCGTTTGAGGAACAGATTGCAGGACGGGGGCTTCCGCCGCCGCCGCCGCCGCCGTGTAAGAAAACACGTGAGAATGGATTCATCTTCTGTTCTTCTGCCATGTAAGGTGCTAAATAAGTAAAAGCAGTGTCTTTGAAAGCGGTAGGTCGTATATTTATGACCTCAACCGCAGAGATAAATGGTTCATGTCGGTAAAACTTGGGGATTCATAAGTGGGGGTCTGTTTTCCGTGGAGGCTTACTTAAGTTTTACGGTAGACAAACTCAACGGCGGTTCCAGAAGACGCTGTTTTGCCTACTTAGGTGGAAGTGGCGGAAAGAAATGATGAATCAGTTGTCGCTGGATGTTGAACTTTGACAAATGGAGGATGTATTGGTGGTCCGCTGAGTGGTGGTCAATACCCTGCAGTCAATTATGGACCCCCGGGGTTGAATCCCATTGGGGGGACACAACCAGTATACCTCCCAAAGGTTTCACGAGTCTGCTTTTAATCGTTTCACCTAACTTCACAGGGAGATTTCACGCTCCGTTGATATGACCCTTTGGGATCCACACAACAGTCTCCGACTCCAGGGGGAATCCATTCATCTCAAAAAGTTGCACAAAAAAAGAAGCATGAAACTTTTATCAGAGAAAATAACTGGCGATAAGAAATCCATCCAAAGGAAGAGGAATAGCTCATCGGCGTTCAGGGTCTACGTTGTCATGGCGAAGGAATCTAAACCACCATGTAAAGAAAAACCTAATAACAAGGAAGAGGAAATGCTGGTCTTGCTCATCAAAAGAACGACGCGCCGCAAAAACCTGTGCAGAAAACTGCCTTTTTTCCCCCTTCGTTGCGTTTTAACAAGGTAAGTTTGACGAAACACCGACGAGCTACAACTTTAAATACCAGCGGTCGCACGTTTAAGTCAGCTGGGATAGGTGCCACCCCCCTATCCCACGCAGAGATAGGTGGTAGCACTCACCATTCTCTGCGTGTTCTGACGGAAATATCCGAAAATGTATGTTGCATAATATTGTATAATTCCTATTTTGACAACACATGGACAAAAAGTGTAGGAAATGCAGCATGTCTTTAAGAAGTCTTTTATCCTGCTTTTTTTGATTCGATTCTCCAAAAAAAATAACAACAATGATGATTTCTATGCTTTATTTTAACGAAAACAGGTGAGAAGTAACGATCAGCCAAAACATTACAACCACTGACAAAACAGCTTCAACTACTTGACGATCAGTCGAAACATTAGAGCCACCTCCAAAATAGTTTCAGCTAAGACCTCGTAACTACTGCATGTGCAGCCAAAACATTATAACCACTGAGGAAATGGTCTCATCTACGACATCATAACCATTTCATTGAAGATAAATAACTCTTATATAGCCTACATAGATAGGAAATAGACTTTGTTAATACTCCCTCACTCACACCCACGCAGCTCCCCTGTGGCACTCTCAAAATATCATATCATAATATGATAGACATTTCCTAGTTCCAATTTTTATCTTGGTCTCATCCTACAAACGCTCATATTATTGCTATTATTAATCCTAAATGTATAGAGGTTAAAAAAGTTTTTCGAATGTTCCGGTTTTTGTGAAATGCAAAAACTTGCATCGGATCGGTTTAATCAGCATTAACAAGTTTTATCACAGAACCTTAAAAGACTATTCTAGGACTGAAGACACTACATACATGCATATAACGGCTAATTCTGGATTATTTGGAGTAAGACTTGGTACCATCGGGCCTTTTGTCCACCAGCATACTCCTAAACCAAAGATGGTCTCGCTGCCAGAATAGCCAGACCTCAGTTTCTCGCCAGAACCTCCTCTTCTATCACTTCCTCGGATCTGAGCAGGTGTTTGGCCTGCAGTCAGACGCCGAATCCTATCAGTTTCATCTGCAATCAGCCGGAGCCCCCTGGCACTGATGGAGGAGATCTGAGCACGATCAAAGAATTAAAGACGACCACGCCTGACCAGTCCACCATTACACGGAGGAGGCGGCGAGCCGGGGGTAGAGGCTGTGGAGGGGCGGGCGAGATTTACAGCTGGGATGAAAGGATAGGAGATGGAGATTTGGACTGCGGAACCTCTCGGGGGAGAGACATGAAAGAGGAGGGTGCTGATGGGGGATGTAGCGCGGAGGATAAGATTTTACTCTGCTGGCTCTCATGGGAGTTCTTCATTTTCGTCCTTCGGACGTTTCCATGAAGTGGAAGTGGGTTTTTTAAAGTCGATCCTCAGTTCCACTTCAATTTGATGTAATTACGGCGGGAAGTGAATTCTAATCACAATGCGAAAAGAAAGTTAATGACATTATATGAAAGGGGTAGAATCGCTTGATGCCCCGCTGCAGGAGAGCAAATCGTTAATGGTGTAGAGACGGTGGGCTCCGGTGCATGAAGGCTTTAAAGGGCCATTTCAAAGTATTTTCAGATAACGCTAACATGGATAGCCTTCAGTAAATCGTTAGCATTAATCTCTGACATTCATGAACGCAATGTTTCATCTGTGCCGACAGTGGTGGCGGAGCTATTACTTGAGTAAAAGTACAAGTACTCCACTACAAGTAAAAGCCCTGGATTTAAAACGTTCTCAAGTAAAAGTAGCATCATCAACATGTACTTTAAGTTTCAAAGTAAAAGTACTTAGTGCGGACGAAATGTTCTGCTTAGTGTTTTACCGTTGTAGGATATACTTATAGTAGTATTGTAAGTGCTGTAAATGTGGAAGTTTGAGGTAATCTGACTACTTAATCTGCTGTTATGGAGTTCAATCTCCGATATTATCAGAATCACTGTCCCGTGATGCCATAAGAAGCATCTTATATTTGTAGCTACTTGAGTAAATGTACCTGTGCGTGTGTGTGTGAGTGTGTGTGTGGGTGTGTAAGTATATGATCCGGTGTACTCCTGTATGGGTGTGTAGGTCTGTGGGTGTGTGGTTATATCTGTGTGTGTATGTGAGTGCGTGAGTATATGTGTGAGTGTATTAGTGTTGTGTGAGTGTGTGCATTTGTGTGTGGATGTGAGTGATTGGGTGTGTGTGTCTGTGTTTACGTGTGTGAGTGGGTGTGTGAGTGAGTCTGCGGATATCTGAGTATATGTTTATATGAGTGTTTTAGTATATGTGTGGGTGGGTGAGTGTGAGTATGTGTGTGGATGTGTGTGTGTGAGTGTGTGTGTGGGTGTGTTTGTGTGTGAGTGAGTGTGCGGATATCTGAGTATATGTGAATATGAGTCTGTGAGTGTATGTGTGGTTGTATGTGTGTGAGTGTGTGTGTGTGTGCGTGTGTGTGTATGAGTATACGTGTAGGTGTGTGAGAGTGTGTGTCTTAGTGTTAGGGTGGGTGTGTGTGTCTGAGTCTGTGGGTTTGTGTGTGTGTTTCTGTGGTTGTGTGAGTGTGTGTGTATCTGAGTGGGTGTGTGTGTTTTTGAGTTTGTTTGTGTGTGGTTGTGTGAGTGTTTTTGAGTGTGTTTTTGTGTGTGTGAGTGTGTGTGTATCTGAGTGGGTGTGTGTGTGTTTTTGAGTGCATTTGTGTGTGGTTGTGTGAGTGTGTGTGTAACTGAGTGGGTGTGTTTGTGTGTTTGAGTGTGTGTGTGTGTGTGTGTGTGAGGTTGTGTGTATCTGAGTGTGTGGGTGGGTGTGAGTGCGTTTGAGTGTGTGGGTGGGTGTAAGTGTGTTTGTATGTCTGAGTGGGTGTGTGTGTGTATCTGAGTCTGGGAGTGTGTGTGTCTGAGTCTGTGGGGGTGTGTGTGTTTGAGTGTGTGGTTGTGTGTGGTTGTGTGAGTGTGTGTGTATCTGAGTGTGTAAGTGGGTGAGTGTGTGTGTATCTGAGTGGGTGTGTGTGTGTGTTTGAGTGTGTGTGTGTGTTTGTGAGTGTGTGTGTATGTCTGAGTGGGTGTGTGTGTGTATCTGAGTGTGTAAGTGGGTGAGTGTGTGTGTATCTGAGTGGGTGTGTGTGTGTGTTTGAGTGTGTGTGTTTGTGAGTGTGTGTGTATGTCTGAGTGGGTGTGTGTGTGTATCTGAGTGTGTGAGTGTGTGTGTCTGAGTCTGTGTGTGTGTGTGTTTGAGTGTGTGGCTGTGTGAGTTTGTGTATCTGAGTGTGTGGGTGGGTGAGTGTGTGTGGGTGGGTGAGTGTGTGTGTATCTGAGTGTGTGGGTGGGTGAGTGTGTGTGTATCTGAGTGTGTGGGTGGGTGAGTGTGTGTGTATCTGAGTGGGTGTGAGTGAGTCGATGGCGGGTCCATTAGCTCCACACTGACTAAGAGCATGTATCGTTCATCTGTCTTGTGTCTGTAGAGGGAAAAGCTTCTTCATTCAGCACAGAGTCCTGTTTTTTCCAGGCCTGTTGCACCAGTCGCTCTGCAGAACCAAGAATTGAGAAGAAACAGCAAGAACGAACCTCCTTGTTGCCTTCACTCAGATTCTTCACATCATCAATTTTGCAGGCGGTTCCGTGACAGGAAATTTCCTCACTCTGATTTTATAACCGTTTGGTTCCGGACTTGAACCCAGAACCTTGACATCTCCTCTTTGATGCACGACTGGGGCCATCGTATATTTTTCCATTTTTATCCAGTAGAACTGAGCCTCAGAGAGACACGCCTCTTGTGAGAAAGTGTTTTTTTTTAAGGCACCTATGCGTCTTAAAGGTCTGATCCAAATTAAATTATCATACGATACATATTCTTCACAGGAAGAATACGTATCAACCCCTTAAAAGTGTTTGAATTTCTCCGAAAAGAAATGCGGTTCACTCAGGTGGAAAATTATTACTAGGCACTGAATCTTCCTGTGTGGAAAAAAAATCCTTTCTGTGTTTTAAAATTTGAACTCCAACCGTCCTTTATGAGGGTAGAATTCTAAAGCTGACCGATCACCGAACAAACTTTTTCTGACACAGAACTTTTCTTTTCATTCGGTAAAGGTGGAATAGAATTCATATTTTCTCCAGTGGAGCTAAAAAAATATTCAAGAAGATTTCACAATATGTTTTAATGTGCGCCTGAAACACTCGAATAAACCTGAACTGTTTCACTGTATAAACCTGGACTGTTTCACTGTATAAACCTGGACTGTTTCACTGTATAAACCTGGACTGTTTCACTGTATGAACCTGGACTGTTTCACTGTATAAACCTGAACTGTTTCACTGTATAAACCTGGACTGTTTCACTGTATGAACCTGGACTGTTTCACTGTATAAACCTGGACTGTTTCACTGTATGAACCTGGACTGTTTCACTGTA